>JAYMTL010000009.1:0-244314 GCA_036897445.1 Pelargonium tetragonum
TATTTATACTTCTAACCGGTAAAGCTGTAGCTCTTAGAATTTCTTGACTTATAGAATTTCTAATGACAGAGCCTGCTCCAAAACTATCTTCGATACCTGTCAACTTAAACCTCTAAACACGAATTCCATCTACTCTAGGAACCTTAGTAAGCATTAACGAACATTCTGCTTAACCAAAACCCTTCAACAAGAGACAAGCTCTTGCCTAACATTCTGGCTAAGATGAACTCGAATCCAACTATGAAAAGAAGTTCTATAATTCAAATTAAAGGGAACTCAAAAATCTAAGGGACTCTGAATTTCTTATATTTACCTATTTATAAGAGAGAAAAAAAGAAGCAAAAAAGAGAGCGGTCCGCCTTCCCTCCCTACTATACTAATACAATCTAGAACTATCTATACAGTGTATACAGTATAATCTAATCTTAACAATACTATCTTATACTCCTAATACTTATTACTATAATCTATAAATAACTTATTATAGTATATACATATTAAGACTATAAGAATATATTAATACATATATATATATACATATAACTATTACTCTTCTTGTACCCATATTTCATTTTAGGGGTTTTCCTCTAAAAAAAATGCCTTTTTATTCTAGCTTTTTTCTTTTTAAGGTGCGTATGCCTAGAATAACAAAGTATGGTTATCGTATATGAGAATTTGCTAGGGACTTTATTATATTGTTACGTAAGAACCCCTACCTGTATTTGAGTCGAATGTTAAAACAAGCTAAAGCATTTCCTTTTTAATGAGTTCTAGCTCTTGAGAGTAGTCTGATTTCTGTTCTATTTTATTTCTTAAAGCAATTTCATACTTCGAGAAGATATTCGTCTTAATGTTTTTTGTGTAACTAGATTGATTGATAAAGCGATTAAAAAATCTTTGGTAATTAGATTCCCTACTTAGGTTTTAT
This sequence comes from Pelargonium tetragonum, assembly GCA_036897445.1. Taxonomy (NCBI): domain Eukaryota; kingdom Viridiplantae; phylum Streptophyta; class Magnoliopsida; order Geraniales; family Geraniaceae; genus Pelargonium; species Pelargonium tetragonum. The sequence continues at coordinate 929 of JAYMTL010000009.1, forward strand.
CACTTTCTTGAAAATAATATAGGAGGTCTTATATAAGGTAAGGTTTTCCTTTTTCATATTTGTAGAAACCAGAGCCACCGAGACCGACCCCTAATAAAGCAAAAGTACATACTTAACCTATAAAAAAAATGCTGTACCTCTCTTACTCATCTTAAAATAGCATTTTAAGTAGCTAACTTACTGGATTTGGTTAACTCTAGGCAGTGAGAGACAATCACTTGTGTGGGCGCCTAGCCTATTACTTATACCTAAAAAGGGGCTCTGTGTAGTTCTGTAGTAAAGAGGTTTTCTTAAATTTTAAAGATTTGAGGGCTCCTAACTAAACTTAAAAAGAGTCAATATTCCCTGTTTATGGGCTTCTTTGTAATAAAACGAAAGAGTTTGAAGCGGCTGGAGAATGGGCTACACCTATACAACAAGAGTAAGTAAAGCCTTTTTTGGCTGTTGCTGGTTATAATGTAAGTTGGTATACTCATTACACTATCCGGTATTTTCCTTCTTCGCTGCGTTTCAGTCGCGTACAGCAGTCTAATCACTCTAAGTTTCTCTACTCCCGTGTCAGTAACTCCAGAGCACAAGAGGCGAGCTTGCTTGGACTATAACATTTAATACAACTGACTCTATTTCTAACTATCTATAAGTCTCGCTTCTCTCCAAACTCCGGGTATAAGTCTTTCTCTTAAGGCTGTTCTAGATCCTACTCCTCTATCTAAGAACTGTAACTCCGAAAGGTATAGCTCTCAAGAAACAAGTAAGTCCTAACAAAGAAGAATTAAGTCATTAAGAATGTGTTTAGGCTGGGTCCTTCTGGTCAAGTGTTAGTTAAGGGGGCCTAGAGCTTATAAAAAAACAGTCAAGTTGAAGTGAAAGTTTTTTTTCTTCTAGAGTTGTGATAGGTCTTATTATTGTATAAGGTTGGCTATACTCTATCTCCTGCATTAACCTCCTTGTACGATAAGCTACAAAGAGCAGGAGGAATTTACCTTTGTCTTAGTTTCCAGCTTTCCAGCTAGGGAAGGAATGAAAGCTCATTATTAATATAAGACTTTTCTAGTCCTAAGGTTAATTAGATCCTGGTATTTTTTGTCTTAGGTATTCTGAAAGGCTTTAGTAAATTGAATATAGGAAATCCAAGGCTATTGAAATGTATCCAAGGGTTTCTCTTTTCTAGGGGCAACTCTGACTGGCTGTTCCTTCCTATCTCTCTTCCTGGTTTTTTTATTTAATAAGGAAGTTTTCTACTTTATCAAGGGCATATATTTTAATTCAGGTTATAGTTTATTTAGTGTATAGGTACAAGGACTCCTAGTTCTGAAGTTAAGTCAATAAAAAGAATTTCAGGTAAATGAATTGAACTCAAGAAAGAGGTTCCAGTTTCAACGGCTTGGGAGGAGGATTTAGCTCAATGTCCTTTTTTTTATGAGAGGGCTTTCTCTTTCAGCAGCTTTAACCGGATAGGAATTGTTTATATTTAAGTAAGGGAATTTTCATAAATAAGTTTTAATAAGGAATTGAAAGGATATTAGAAAGGCTTGGAGGGGTCTTTTTTAACTTACAGGATAGACTCATGTTTTACTTTCTTTTGGATGGCTGATGGATCTGGATGGTAAAGGAGTGATTGTCAATAGTTCTTTAGTTTCCTTATATTTATATGACGATAATTATTAAGAGGAAAGACTCTAGTTGAGGGTGTCTTTTTGTAGCTTTTGTTCTATCATAAATCTGTATTCCTGTATTCTTGCTTTTTTGTAATGGACATATATAGGACTCTCATTTTCTAATGGGATAAGCTCTTGCAGCTAAAGTAGAGACAGCTAATTGTAGCTCTTGAAAGCAAGCCAAAGAAGGAATGCTAGCTAGGAAATAGGACTAGGAAGTTGCAGCGAGGAGATTCCTAGGTTTATAAGAGATAGTTTCTGTTTGAGATTCCTATTCTAGAAGATAGTTAATGAACTAATATATTCTTTTATATGAAATAGGTCATGGCATATCTCAACAAATAAATTAGGATATACTGAATTCTTTTCTTTGAAAGACAGTGCTGCTAGCTAAGCAAGGGAGTTAAATATCTAATGGAATCGTCTTAGCGAGCTGGAGCTAATTGGTATTCTTGTCTAATATCCGGTGTTGCTCTTAGCTTGTATTTGATCGACTTTGAACCCCAGGAATGGAAATCCCCGTAAAATCGAAAGGTTGGTTTTAGCCCACAGTTTCATTCTTCTAGTGTGAGTTTAAGGAAATTCCCAGTCCCAGTGAGAGAATCCTAGTTCAAGGAGAATATTTCAGGGTAGAGATTTTCCGATAGTATGAGTTCTTTTCCTTAAGAGTTTTTAGTTTAGGGAATCCATCAATTTATAATAATACCTATCTACTAGAGTGTTCTTATAAAATTTCTAAGGAGTACTGAATCCCTGAGTGCTATTTGTACTGTAATGACGGCCTGGTTCAGTTGTTAATGGTTTCCCAATCCAATCCACTTGCTTAGAACCCTAAAACCCAACCTAACTAGAAATCCTCTGAGTTCTAACTTAGTAAGATAAGAAGGAAACATGCTGACTGAACTTGACATTGCCGGTAAAGGATTTAGGAGAACATATTCTATTTCATTTCCTTTTCTTCTGTATAGGGTATAGTCCTAAGAATTGATAATAGATAGTTTTAGGAATCTCTGAGAGCTCTCTTGAGGGAAAGGAGTTAAAGATTTGTTCTAATTTTTAATTAAGGAAGTCCTGTATTATATGGATAGCAGCTCCAGAACCCTAGCTCGGTCATTAACAAACAAAAGCGAATTGCTTTCTTTATATTGGAAGTCTTTACTTAAAGAAGTCGGTATAATAAATAGGGGATATTAAGATATAAGGTATTACTATATACTACAAAAGGTTCAACTCTAGATAAATAAATATTAAAGTGAGTATCAGCCTAGAGAATTAAGTTTTAACTTAGGCTTACGAAGGATTCCTTTCAAGGAGTTGACTTTCCACGGATTTCTGATTTAAGGAATTTTGGTAATGATAAGAAATTCTAAGGGATTCTCAGCAAGAGACTAAGAAATCCTGAAATAGGTTCTAATCAGTCTATTAATTAAAAGAGTATAGCAGCAGTAAGAATTCAGACTAATTTCCTTATAGTTTTTTGCTTTTACAGGTAATGAGGGGAGGTAACCTTATGCTTTATTCGTTAAGTATTTTGGGAAATAGGATAGTTTTAAAGTGAGTCTACTAATGTATAAGAATTCTAAATAAACGAAGTATCCAGTTCAAGTGAAAGTTCTTTTTATTTGATGTTACCATTTATAATAACGAGATAGGAATTTCTTTATAGAGGAAAGTTTCGAGATAAATAAAAGTGTAAGAAATCGCATAAATCTCAAACAAAAGGTAATGTAATTAATGGACAGCTTTTTTCTAGTCTATAAAAAAGTAACATTAGTAAGAATTCCCTGAACAAGAAAGGTGTTTAGCAAATAAAGCTAATTTATTAGAATATAGGAAATCCTGAGCCTAAAAGGCAGCTTAACTCTTGACATTTTAGTTGGGGTTGTTTCATCTGGATGAGTTAATTCTTGAATTTAGGTTCCGGTTCTAGGCCTAGATAGTTTCAATTTTTTAAAGAAATAAAGAGCTGAAGCTAGAGTCGTTTGTATTTTTTATACGGGGCCTGTTTTCCTGTAGGTCTAGGTTGACTATCTGTAATACTATAATGAGATTAACCTTCTTCCGTAAGACTACGGTCGGTAAAAAGGATCCCTCAACTAAAATGAGAGCTAAAAGTCAAGCTCTTTTAAGAATGTCTTTAATGCCTTACTCGTTTATCAACCAGTTCTTCTTTTTTATTTTAAGAGATTGCGCGCAATAACCGGGGTGTCTTGAATATAGGTAAAACTTGGGGAGTTTATTCACTTAAGAAAAAGTAACTACTGGCTGTTACTTTTTACTGATTTTATATAATAACTTCAGTAATTTAAAAGGAATTAAGTTTTATCAAACTAGAGCTGAATCTCATTGTTTTAGTAGGATACGGGACTTTAGGTACACTCGTTAAGATAAGAAGAGTGCTTTTAATAATTAATGCAGAGAGAGCCCATACGACTTTTGGTCTACCAAAAATCACTAAAAAGAACTATCATTAATGGATACACTTATTATTTGTAGCTTTTCTAGACAAGTTAAGAACCTCTTTTCCAGGCAACGTGCATGTATTCTATAGAAGCTGCTACAGGAGTGTTAGCCCCCTGCCAAGCATGGGTTCTCTGTGCTTCCTTATTAAACCATCTTTCTTTCCTTATTACTTCAGAACAGGGAGACTCTTAACTATCAAAGATATTCTAAGAGCAAAGGGACCCCGTCCAAAAGAGTAGCTCTCTATGACTAGGACTAGAAGCAAGTAGTTATAGATCTTCGACTTTTGATAGCTATACCCTGTAAATTGCCCTAAACTTCATTCAAGTAAAAAGGGGGCTTGACAATTGGGTATTAATAAGCAAGTAGAATCTATATTCTATATTATTTATTCTCATTCTAAGGGGTCCCTTGCGCGAGCTTTAACCCCTGCGTAGGCAGTCTTTTATATTTTTTCTACATTCCCTCCATTTTAAAACCTAGGCTTCCTACTTTTTTCACTCCCATTTTGCAGTATACTTTATTTAATAGAAGGGATACCCGCAGAGTACTTTTTGAGCGGCTCGCATAATTTGATTACATATTGTTTTAAGGGCCTTGGCTTTTTGCATTTTGATAAGAAACTTCTAAAACTGTTACTCTTAATCTCAGATATGCCAAACCCAGCTTTAATTTACGAGAGTCCAGTATCAACAAGATACGCCGCTGACAAATACTTTTAGCTAAGCTTTTCTCCTAGTCAGACGGGCTCCTTAGTATAGTTACAACCTAAAGTCCATCAAAACGGAAAATTATCACTTTCATGGATATGGATTTAGATTCTAAATTCAAATTTTAATCCTATAAACAAGTGAAAATTAATGAAAAGGGGGTCTTACACGAAGCTTTATTAGCTATCGGCAAATTTTAGTCTTATAAATGTCGTACACAGGAGGTATATCTATTTTAGAAGAGACTCTTTCCGGTTAGCATGGAATAGGGAACCCGTAGAGTAAGAAACCCTTTTACATCAAGTTAGTACAAAAAGTAGTGGCAATTTACAGAGTAGAAGTTCTATCTAATAAAATTCATATTTCCCGCTCTGGTATCACTCACTGTTCAAAGCATAATACGTTTCCTATACCAAGGACTTCATTCAGTAGTGTCTATATTTTGTATAAGGTTTTGGTAAGGTAGGCGTTTCAGAGAATAAGGAAATCGCTGTACATAACGAGAGTTCTTATTTTAACCCGGGCTAGGAGAGGCTTAAAAAAGCTACCGATTTTATGTACGCAATAAGTAAGAAAGAAAAACGAGATTATTCCTTGAGATAAGGGTAACTTTTCCTGGTTAGACAGGCCCCTCCGCGTTAACTACTTGTTTTAGAAAGTTTGTATTGTCGCATAGGGGTGGGGTGAAAAGAGTAACAATATACATTTATTATAGACAAGCTTGCTTAGGGGTACCATTTGTATACTACAGGATTAAGCCCTGCATGCAATTCTTGTTACCCTTCTATTTTGAGCTTAGGTATATTGTTATAGGGAACCCCTTACTGGAAGTTTTAGATACCGCATTAACTTGAGTTAACCTTTAAATATATAGGAATATTAAAAAAAGTTATTTCTGGACTTGACTCATAGAAAAGGCAACAGTGCGGTATCCCTCAAAGGACAGGAGCTTTAATAGACTTTGACTTTTTGTAGTTATTGATATACCGACACCTTACTTTGACTGTAAAGAGTCTTGATTTTATTATAGGAATTCTTGGCAAGCTGAGGGGTATTCTATCTAAACTTCTGACTAAATCGCGTAGTAAATACATGGGATTCTGCTGACCTTTAGCGTTATACAAAGTAAAGACTAGTTCAGATCTGATGCAACCAAAGGATTAACCTTCGAACAGTTATACTTATAGAATTTTATAGAAGAATAACCCCAAAAAGCGCAGTACGTGTCCCTACAAATAAATATATGAACTTCCTACAATTATCTGTATGAGACATTAGCCTAAGTAAAAGAGCTCCTTAGTCCTATAGTTTTTTATTCTAAGTCTAATCTGTTGCTACTCAAATTCCATCGTATTTGTAATTTGAAACTTTTTTTGTAATAATATTAGGGGCACCCTATAGAAATGCGGTTTGTCAAGCTTTGAAAAGATACTAAAAACTTTGTTAGCTTATACTTATATAAAGATTTCTGGGCATAGCACGCGAGTATATAATCCTTTTTATTTTCTTCAAACCAACTTATCCGCGGAGAACCTCTTTATGAACGTACAAGAAATTCAGGGGCACTTTAGATTAAAAGTGTAAATACTTGGGCTGACTAATTCAAGATAAGGGTTCCTTAAACTACGAGAATACTTTTTCATTGGGGATTTATTAGACTACGCGGCAATAGAAAAACCATCTGATTTAGACGAGATTGGGCTATTCCAGACAAAGACACTATCTTTATTTAGTCTTTTCAATAATGTCCTAGGTAAGCTGCTCAGGATCCTTGTGAAGAAAGAGAAAATTTGTATCTTTACTTTTAAAGCATCCCGGATGTGTTCGGAAAATGGGAAGTGTGTAACAAACCCTTTGTATAACCATCATTCTGATTCATTGTATACCTTTTTTAGGCAAGTACAGAGAAACTTATTGAGGTCCTTTTTTCTGATTACTATTCCTCTTAGAAGCCATCGTATTTCTACGATTTACTTCAAACAAAATTTGCTTTATAACCCTAAAATTCCTTTATATTTATACTTTATGGGGCGGGCGCCTTCCGCTTTTTCTTTTTTAATCGGGGTCCTTATAAAACCTTTTCGAAAGCTAAAATAGGAGAGGTCTTATGTAATAAGTAGGGACCCAGAATTGCTCCGTGCAAAGTGCAAATTTTGGCTTACAAAAGATAAAAATTATAAGGTGAAATTACTTTTACTGTACCAAAACCCAGCTTTATCCATTCTATTTTTTACTGAAGTTAGACTAAATTTAAAGCAGACTCTTCATCTTATCTATCTCTAAATTTTTCTGGAGATTTTAGAAGCCCCAGTCTTTTTGTTTTTAGTTAGGATAACCCAGTAAAGGGAAGAGTAATTGGCTTAGTAATATACAAGGAACAATGGATATATCTGAATTTCCTTTTGTGTCCTAAGTACCTGAAGGATAGTCTTCTAACAAATTAAACAAGAATTTTAGTCCCACCCTTCTATAATGAAATTTAGGGTTCTATTTGCAAAATAATAAACAACAAACTTAGTACTAAAAATTGAATGCTAGGTCCCATGAAAGATAACAAAAAAGACCTTGTACACCAGGTCAAAAAGCTCTGTGGAATAGACCCTCTTGTGCATTATATCGCGTTAAACCTTTTCTTGAAACGGAAAAAACTTTGTGCCAAGCCCAGTCGTACGGGTTTAGCCACTCTCTTCTCTTAGGGCAGGAGCTCAAACGGAAGAATAAGATAGGAGATAAAACTCTGCCCTGCAAAAGCTGTTCCTTGTGTTAAATTCTTTCTATAAGAAGTTTCTTATCTCTAAAAGAAAAAGCCGGGTTAATAAATAGGTAAGGTAGCTCTTGGGGAATTTTAGACTGAGATTCAGAGTTCCTTGCTATTTTTATATAAAGCTTACGCCTATAAAATGTAGTAAAGGGGCCTTCACTTGTGTTTTCTATTTGCTTTTTTAACTTATTACTAGAAATTCCCTTATCTTTTTCTTTCCTTGGTTAATTAAGGACTGGCAACAAGGGTAATACCCCACGACTTTCACTTGACTTTATTTACTAGGTAAGACCCAAAAAGGCAACCCGGTTGAATCTCTTATAACTAGCTAAGAACTAAGTAAAAAGACTTTATCTTGCAAAACCCGCCTAGAATTCTTATCTTAATATTAACTTCCAAAAAGCTAGGCTTTTAAAACCCCCTTCTATACAAAACAAGCACAGGATTAGGATTCTTAATTGCTGTAACTCTGGAGCCCCCGAGATACCTTATAAAAAGGGATTTTTCTCATATTCTAGATTTAACAAAATGAAGGAAACCCTAGCCAATTGCACTTAATTATAAAAAACTTCCGGTTATCCTTAAAGGAGCTAAAAAGACCCGTACAGTTTGCCCTTTTTTCTTTTGTAAGTACAAGCTTCCGTCATAGGGTTCCCGTCGTCTTAATTAGGTGTCGATTTCCACGTAAAGTGATCATAACTGATGGATTTAACAAAGTATTGTCTGTATCCTTACCTTACTTCAAAAGAGGAAGTTTTTTTAGAATCCTATTAGATTAGAATAAAAAGCAAGCGAGATACTCCTGATAGTAAATCGAAGGAGGGGTGTTATACTATTGTTTAGTTTTGCATTGCGGGGGATCCTTTTAGGGGGGAGAGGGAAGAAGAACTAGTGCTCTATCTGTTATTTTGTAAAACTGACACTTGTTAGGCAAGCTTTCCTGGTAATGTATGACATAAAAGTTCTGAACTAGAGATTGAAAATCTTTCTTAATTACAAATTAAAGTGTCACTAAATGGAAAATCGCGGGTTTCTTTAATCTGGGAAAAACCTACACCTCAAATTATCCTGGTAAAAAACAAAATGTAATGTAAGGAGCTCTTAATAACAAGGATAACTAACAACCCTTCTTCTGTAGTTGCGGAGCGGCTTTCTTAACACTAAAACGGGATACCCGAGTATACGTTTCAATCAGGAGGCTCTCCTTTGGGTAATAGAAATCCTTATAATACGTGAAAACTAATAAGAAAAATAAGCATATTCTTAAGGGAGGTGCTTAATCAAGAAATCCTCAAACTATAAAAATAGGAGAAACACTAGACCTACTTTGTATCTTATAGCACATCATTTGGCTAGACTTGGGAAACACTTTGGATGGGTCTCTCTTACTAGTATTTATTTCAATACTACTTGTAGGGTGGGTAGAAACTCAGAGAAAAAAGTCAAGTGGATTCATAAAAGCCCTTATAACAGTGAGAATTGCAGTTTTAAACCCATAAGATACGACAAGTATTATAGCGGTAAAGTACAAATACGGGCTTTATTGGGATAACAACTAAAAGCAAGTTAGGTAACGAAATTTAGCTATTTACTAAAGCTAGGGATATTACTTTCTTTTCCCAAAAGGGCATATACCGGGAAAGACTCAAGCTACAGAAAGTCCTTAGTATAAGGGTTCACCACGTTTTATCCCAAGGCATCCTGTTTGTTTCAGATGAGGTTATCCGTTGCAAAAGGTATATTTTCAGTTAGTTAGGGAATTCCTAAATGAAAATGGCCGACTTTGTACTTGTAAGAGCCTTTCACTTTAAAGTTTCGCGGATATTCTTAGTACTAAATGAATCCCATAAACTAATACAGGGGCCCTGTCTATAAATATAGTAAAGTGAAAGCTCAAACGAGTCCATGTAAACTTCTACTTTATAAGCGGTTTACAGAATCAAAAAGGATCCTTTATTTGATTAGAAAGTCGCCGCACTAGGAGCACATAAAGAAACGAAAGGTTGCTTACCATAATTAATTAAAGTTGTCGGCTGTATAAAAGTAAACTAGAAAAATTGAAAGCGCAATTAAGAAAGCATAGCTAGACAAATGCATGCCCCCCCCGAACTGTAACCAAAAATCTCCTCTTACCAGAAAAATGTAGTTAGTCATAAAGAAGTTCCTGTAAATCCGGATTTTCTCGTTCTGTTTGAATAGTTGTAATTTACTGTAGTAAAAAACTTGTCTTGTATAAATAAGAAGAGTAGCCCAAGTACAAAAGGGGCCAGATAGTGAAAAAGGATTTCCCAAAATGCGGCACTAGTCGTCTATAAAACTAGGTTTTTTCAAAGGATCCATTTAGTTAGACTCGATATAAAGGATGACTCCTACAACAAAAGAAATATTACATGAGCAGTTTATACAAGTTAGGGCCTAAATAAAGTACACTTCCTTACAAAAGGATTCCAGTGTTATATGTTTATAGTATAAATTGCGAGTTTTCTTGAGTAGAGTGCAAGTAGACTAAGTTAAGCCTTAATTATGAATACCCATAGCGGAGATGTACAAGGCAAAAGGTTTTTACGAGCTTACGGGGTTATACTATATGGGTAGCATAAAAATCAAGTTTTATTAATTAAATATCTTTGACTTTCCTATAGGTAACTTAGAAATCTACGCTACTTTTGACCTTTACAAAATCCTTTTGAACAGATTTAAGTCCCTAATTTGTATCCTGGGTTTTATTCTTGGTGATTTATTACTTACTTCAGCTTGATAGAAAGTTATTATACCTCACAAATGAAAATCCTCAAGGGAACCATATAATATAATTAAGTATAGTACCAAAAGTCAGATTAAATGTACTCAAAATTTTGCTTTTCCATAGCTCCTAATTTTAGCAGGCTTTAGTGTTTTAATCCAGTCACATTAAACAAAGAACTTTGGCCCCTTTTTTAGTCTTTAACAAGTATAAATTAGATCCTATTCTCGAAGTGGTCCATAAAGCAAAAAATGGAAAGGCTCTTTATAATTACCCAGGGAAAAACGGATCCCTCCTTCCTAGTTAGCAGTTAACTTGTACTGCGACATTTCATAAATCTAGTAAAAATTAGAAAGGGCAAGGAACGCTTTTTAAGTACATAGAGTGCCCTGAGACTTACTTCTAAATACAATGTTCTCATCTTCCTCAAAATCAGAGCCAGAATTTTCATTGCCATTAGATTTTATTATCTTAAAACTTTTTAGGCCTCCCGTTTCTCTTTGCTGCTTTACTGGATATATATATATATTCGACCGGAGCTCTTTTAGTGAAAGCTTTTAAAGAGGGAAGTTAAGGGGTACCCCTGTCATATCATAAGTGTTTTCTCTATCTCCTGCATTACCCCAAAGTCCTTTATTAACAATCCTTGGAATTAATTAAAGGTATTAAAATGACTTAGGTAAAGAACTCTGAATCAAATCCCACCCTTGTAGCTGATGTAACTGTTGGTAGGCATATTAACTTACTGTTTTTCTCAAATTTATGCGCGGTAAACCAAAGCTCGTTTGAAAGGGGTGACCCTAAGTTCACCTAAAGTTTACCTTAGTACTTAACTGGTTAATAAAAACCAAGGTTTCTCAAGGATATCTTTAAACCTTTTCTGCTTCAATACCCTTTTTTGTATATTCAGACAGACTCTTTTTTGGAAATTACTTACTTGAGTCTTGGACGTCCCCTTAAAAATAAAAAAGGGGGCGTTACTCTTAAGTTTTAAACATTGTAGTTATTGCTTTTTTAGTTATTTATAGTCTTAATTCTGGATTAGATTCTCTGCAAATTTAGAAAAAGTGCTCTTATTTTTTTTTAGATAGTAGAAAAACTACTCCCTTTATACTTTATAAGCTCGAATTTAGATACGATGTAGGCCCAGTAAAAGTTATAATCTTTGTAAATTTTGCGCAACAAGTTGTGCATACAAAAGTAAGAAAGTAGTTCCTCAAACTAAAATTAAGTAAAAAGGCTGGGGCCTATAATACACACTTGACCTAAAGGATCTGAATACTTCTACATTATTTTATCGGAGGAGCCCACCCTCTACTACGCTGTAAAAGGACAGTATCCCGCGTCAGGAGATTCTAAGAATTTGTAACATGAAAAAGATAAAGACTTAGGTATCTAATTGATGGAATTTCAAACCGGCAATATTTCAAAATCCCCTACAAAAAAGCTTTGCAGCAGGTCCCGCGGGCCTATTAGAAAAGCCTGTCTTTGATTATGATTATAGGGTGAAGCCACTTTAAATTCATGTACATGTAAGTGTTGCCGAGGAAAGCTTAAGTAAAATCTAGTTAAGAAACTTTATCTTTATACAATGCGTATCGGACCCTTGTTTAAAAGTACATCACAAGCTATAAAGAGTTCCCAAATTTTATTTACGAGTCCACTGGGTTTCTAGTTAAAAAAAAGAGCCTCGGCTCAAAACTTATAACTCCTCCTGTGGAAATTTGGGGATAGAACAGCTGCTGCTGAAACCCGGCCTTATATACAGATGAGATCCAAAACAGAAATATACCTCTTACAAAAAGAAAAAAGTACTTTAAGTTTTCTTAAAGGGGCTCTCTGGAAAGAAAATCCTGTACTAAGATAGGAGAAAAAGATACTAGTCAAACTTATTTTACTGGATTGTTTTATAGCTACGAACTATACTTATATTAATATTAAACTATACGGATCCTCTTTTGAACTTAAATGACAATAACTTTTTACATATAAATGTAGAGATTCTTATTCTTGACAACACCTAGGCTGCGGAACTGACCTGAAGTATTGGGTTTGAACCTATATCATTCGAAAGGGAATCCTTGTGTTTTTCAATAAAACAGCTCTCGTAATTAAATTAATATAAACAGAGAGATACGAGATGGATGAGAGCAAATTCTTCTATTACAAAGATTTTATTCTTTTCAAGTTTCAAATCAGGAATTACCCCAAGAGTTCCTGGCTATATAAATTAAGTTCAAGATATTTAACAAGCAGGTAGTCAAAGGAAATACCAAAGACTGAAACCTCTTACAAGTTTTTCCTTTAGCGTATACGTACCCTTTTGCTTTGAGAAGTCGACCCGGAATCTTAGATTGCGGTGGGGGCTCCTCTTTTATCTAGTAAAGATTAAGGAATTCTAAGGATTTTCTAGACAAGTTCGAGTTTCGTATAGGATTGCTCTACAGTATTCCCCAATTAGGACGGCAACAAAGTTAGGGTTTCCCTTAGTTTTTCTGGTTCACTACTTTCAGCTACATGGATAAAAAGAAAAGGGTCCTTTAGTTAGTTAGACCTTTCCTTTTTGCAGTTACCCTTTTTGGATTTTACTACCCTGGGTTCTTATTAATATAAGCTATTTGTGAAGAAGTGAAAAACTAGCGAAGCTTGCTTTTTAGTAAGACACATAGCGGCTTTCGCTAGGCCAGGAAGACTTGCGCCAAATTCTCACAAATAGAATTTTTTCGTAAAAACTACTAAAATTTCACTAAGGATACGCAAATTTTGGACCCTTTAGAATGTAGTTAAAAAAACAAATTATCTTTAATTCTAGGGTTTAGAAGGGCATCCCGCCTTTACAAGTACAACATCAGGTAAAGTTCGAAGAACCTAATTGCAACTACAACAACCCTCTCAAGACTTATAGAATTTCGAGTAAGTCCTAGGAAACCTAGATCTTATAAGCTACTCTAAGAATCTTAAAAGAGTTTTCCTTAAATACGCTTAAATACGGTAGATATCCCTTAACCCCCTTACCCTTCGAAATTTATAAGGACTTTTTATTCCTTTGATATCAAAAACTCGGAGTTTTCTAAAAATCTTGACTTGCGATCCCTCAAAATCTTTTTAATTAGAAAAAAGGGGGCTTAACAGAAAAACAAAGCTCTTAAAAATTACCTTTACTTTAAAGATCCTAGAAATTTTCGGTACTTAGGGACTCCTTAAGCATGTACTCTTTTTATTTTATAAAGTACAAAATCTAAAAAGTACTCGAGGGGGGTAGTCGTTGAAAGTTAAGTAGTGGGATACAGGTACCTATTTTCTTAAGCAAAGCTCTAAAGGGGCTCCATTCTTTTTATTATACTAGTAAGGAGGCACTTATCCTAATAGAGAATAATAGTTATTTAACCGAGAGATCCTACTAAAAAAGCTTAAAAACTTTTGACAGAGCGAAGTGAAGGTTTCAAAAATTAAGCAACTGAATTCTAGCAGCAGTAATGGAATCCTTAACGAAATTCTTTTGGAAGTTTTGATACAAACCAATAGGAGGGTCCTGGGAGTAACACCACATAACTTAAAAACCCTACATCTGAAAAAGTAACTCTGGATCTTATCTTGAGTAAAGACTCCTTCATAAAAACTAACTAGAATTCGTATTGTGAAAAGGTTATAGGGATGGATATACTTAGTTTTCTAGGTTTTGGTTTTTGAATGCTAGAGAGTTTCTACCTCTTTCTTTTGAGTTTGGGTTGCTACTAGATTTCAAAAGAATACCTTGCCTAGAAGTGTAAAACTAAAGCTAACAATTCCATACGGAGGGGTGGGTCCGTCTAAGAAAAGATACAAACAGCCCCGCCCGCTGAGAAAAAGTGGAGCTATATTTTCATTTTTTTTTCTAAATAGATTTGCACTAGGGTATCTTCCCTTCGGAACTTTTGCATGCCATGTTCTAATCGAAATAGGGTAAAAAAGGAAACCTAAAAAAGAAATATATTAAGTATATTCGTATATTAAATTTCACTGTGCCATATACTAGATAAGTAAAGAATCCATAAAGGAAACTTTAAGAAAACCTGGAACAGCTTAGTAAATAAGATAGTGATAACAAATCTCGTTTTACAGAATTCCTTTTTCTCGAACAAGTTCTTGAGTGGTCTCAAACACAAGTAAACATGGTATTTCCGAGATAGCACACTAAAAAAATGAATAGCAAGGTAATCCCTCTATGCATCAATCTAAGTATTTAGGAGTAGACCAGGCAAACAATCTATTGATAAAGCGCTCTAATGTAATCAAAAACTCAATATAGACTTGATTAAAACAAATTTTAAGGCCTTTTTTAGTGACCCATATCGAGATCGAGAGTGGCCCACTGTTCTTATTTTCATTTTGTTTATAAATTATAAAGGATCACTAAGGATAGTCTGCTTGATAGGACTCCCTTTTACTTAATATAATAGGATAGAGTAACAACTTATGGAAACCCAGAGCTACTAAATAAAGGCCTTTGTAAGATCCCCTTAAATAAGTACTTTACAAGGGAAGTCAAAATAATAGAGAATACCTCTGTTATAAAAATCATTGTAGGAAATTAACACTTGTTCACCTCGTAAAAAGACTAACCCAGAGTTGTTTCATTTTTAAAGTTTCTAATCTTATCTCTTTTTTCTTTAGTAAAAACAGAACAAGGCTTAACTCTGACTATAAGTCTTATTAAAATTGAAAGGGAGCTCCTAATATATTTATAGAGAAGTAAAGGCCCTTATAAGAGAAACCCTACCGAACTAAAAAGAGTCTTCTTTAATACTCCAATTCAAATTCAAAGGTCTCTAAAATGAGCCTTGAGAGAAAGCGGCGCCTTGTATGTAACCTTAAGAAGCAAGCTCTTACGCGGAACTTTATTCTACTCGATTTTCGAAAGTTTATCCACAAAGAATTCTCTTGACAGCAGCTTTCTTTTATACAAGCGCGCAGGGTTACCCTCTTTGAGATACAAGAAGTCCTTTTTTTTTTCTAAAAAGCGTTTCCGGGGGATTACTATACAATCTTCATCCTAATTTGGATAAGGGACTACTAACACTTTTTTTTAGATTTAAACTTTTTTAACTCCAGGGTATTCATATCCGGCCCTTTCTTTTGGGTTATAAAGTTTTCTAGGAATCGGCTTTATTATTCCAGAAATAATTAACAGGGCCTTCTCTACTCCTTTGTTCGATCAAATTCTAGCTGAGACACATAATAAATCGAGCTTCTTAGCACCCTATAAATGACTATATGCATGTAAACTAAAGAACTCTATCTCAAAGCTCGCATTGCCCGCAAAAAGTCTTGGAAGGTTGATATTCCTTTATTTATATAGGAGTAGGAGTTACCTCTCAGCAAAAATATTAAAACTTTCCTTGTCGAAACCTAGTGTAACTGGGAGTATGCTTTTTGTATAGAGCGGACCGTATTAAAATAAAAGTTCAAATAAGGATGTCATAGTCATTTCAAAATTATCGCGAAGTAGTTATCATAGAATTTTTATTTGCAAAACTTTCCAGTAAGTGCTTTTTCTAAGACAGATACATAGTTATACTATCACTTTGCCCTTTTTTTAGGTTCTACTTTGAAATCTTATGTAATCCGGATATTTGCACTAATTAAAATCCTTTCTATAAGTTGACTTTTGTAGTATTTAAGATTTCTCCTTTAAATTAGTAAATGAGAATTCTCATAGAAAGCCGGTAACTCACATGTTTTGCCTTAGAGTAATCCTTATTATATAGCTTTTTTGCTTGGTACGAACCTGTATACTAAGTAGAATTTTGTGTAGTAGAAGACTCTAACAAAGCTTAAGATTGCCTTTTTACTAAGTAAGCACTTCCTTAGACCCTTATAGAATGCCTTTTTTGTGCTGTGGTTAGTACTTTTCTTTGAATATATCTTTTTCTTGTCATGAGATTTGAGGTTTATTAGAAACCTTTTTTAAAGGCTAAAGTTTATAGGATACCTTTATCTTTTATTTAGAGCTAGACTTTTAATTAAACTAAAAAGGGGGCTCTCTTAGAACTCTTTGGACTTAAGCTGATGACATGTATTCAGAATCTAGGGTATATAACATAACTAAGAACTTTTAAAATAAGTTTTTCTTTTCTTTATAGGGTCCTACTTTAACGCACCCCTTTGGCCTCTTGGACAGGGGTCAAGGAATTTTTTAGGGTAATACCTTGGTGAGCATCCCTTAACCACCTCAAAGAGTCGCTGTGTCTCTATCTACTACAATTGGGGTACCCTTTTTGTGACTTTACCTAAAAATGTAGAATTCAGGTCCCTAGTAATCCAGGAAATTACTTACGTATTTTTCCATATAGCTATAGTTTCAAAAACCCCGGATTTCCCGCACGCAGGATTAGATCCTTCCATAAAAAAGCACTATTTCTGATTCTGACTGAGAAAATCTTTCTAATTCTACCTAAATTTTATATGAACCCTCTATTATTCTTAAAGCTAACTATATAGTGTGAGTATATTTATATTCCAAATCCTTAGCAGTTTCTTTACCTTTTGCGCATATTAATCAAGTTCTTATAAGAGCCTCTATTTACCTTTTTTCCTTTAGTCGTGATCATATTTTCTAAAAAAAAGCTTACTTTTGTATTTGAGAATAATAAGTAAGACTGTGTGCTATGCCCAGGATAAACAAGAGAGACTTTTCTAAGAACGCTTATTGCATACTTATATTTCCCCTTCATATGACCGATGCTGGAAGTTATAAAAGCCTCTATGACAAACCAAAAAAGTAGCAGGCAATACGTCAAATATGTTGTGAGACACTCATTTTCTTTAACTTTAAGACTTAACAAGCTCTTAATATGTGTACGACGCCTATATGAACTATATGAAAGGATAGAGCCTTGATATAGATAGGGATTTGCCTGAGGTTGAGTGCTAGTAAGCGACTGTTGTTTTTATACGTTTCATACAAGGTTGTAGATAAAAAGTCTAGTAATTTATAACATATGCTAATTATTCAAAAGTAACTAAATTGTAATTTTAATGAACACTTAATTCTCAGAATTCTAGAAACTTGAACCTGCAAAATTATTATTCTCGATCTTATGACATACTTAAATTTGTTCCTGATTTTACAAATTAAAAAGAGATATTTGCAGAATTTAGTTCCAAAGAAGTAGAAGTATACGTGGATTCAAAAAAACCAAAACCCTTATTAAGTCTCGTTGTGTGTATAAGGGACCCCTAAATAAGTAATTATCCGAGAGTCCTTAAAAGCTATTGCTGAAAATTAGTGAACCAAGAAATTCTATCTAACTTAAGAGTTGCTGCTTTTGCGAAAAATACTCCCTCATTTTTGCTATATAGAATACTTAATGAAACCCCCTTACTTAGGCTTTTTTAAAGGACCCGCTCTTCGTTTTAGTCCCGCCAGGTACTTAATTATCGCTTTTCTATGTCTTTTTGTTTCTTTGTAAATAAGTAAATAAAACGAATGTCTAGCTCTCCCAAGTGTTCCGTAAAACTTTCCAACTAAGCCCTACTATAACAGGCATGAGACTTACTTTGCTACCTCACTCTTATTTAAAAAGTCCCTTGAAACTCCTTAGGCGCCCAATTGTATCAAGGGAATCCCTAACTCAACTTTTAGTTATTACCGTTTAACTCTACATTTATTTTACTGGGTAGCTTGCACTACGTAGCAAACATAGCTTTAAGGGCCGGTCTATATAACTATATAAAAACCTCTTGTAACCCTATGTTTATTGTGTTTTTGTAAGCGAAGCTATAAGTTCAATTACACAGTGTATGTTACTCCTAGGGGATACCTTTAGGACCTCGATCCAAGAGTTTACTATGCCCCAACGGAACTTTCTGGACTTTTTTCTGTTGCGTTAGAGTCTTTTTTCGCCGATTGAGGAAATTGTAATTACAAGTTTTCACTAAATAGACTAAACAAGGCACAAGGAATAGAATCCATTAAAAAGTAAGTTTTTCAAAAAAAATGATATAGACAGGAAATCCCATGCAAAGAAGTATAAAAAATCAAAAGTACTTTTCTGAAAAGTCAAGCTCGATTACTTTCTAAAATTAATACCTAGTGAGTTCCCTTGAGATGACACGTTCTAAGTTCTAAAAATCAAGTTCAATCAAAAATCTTAATTGGGCGAATGCTAGCAAGGTAGAATCCCTATTTAGTAACAAGGATTTGCTTAAGTCCTCGATTGAAAACCAAGGAGGGGCCTATTACAGAGCTTCCGTACTTAAATCCTGTTTAAGAGTTTTATCTTTCTGCTATATTATATGTAATAGACCTAAAATTTGGAGACAACCCAATGTTCCTAGTGTACTCTTATTTTCAGGACTTACCTAATTATTAATTTGTTATATCCAACTAAACGAAGACCAAGGCAAGGGAGGTATATAACGAATAAACTTTATTTATTTAAAAGCAAATGGCTAGTACTTTTTGTACTCTTTATGTATGAAGGATCCCACAGAGACTTAATAATATAAAGAAAGTCAAGACTAAACTTTGATTTTAGGAATGTCAGATTTTCGGTGCCGAGAATCTGATAGGGTTCTAGTTAATTCTGTAAATAAACGGGAGTTTTCTATAAAGAGTAAGCCATTTATGCCCTTTTACTAGGCCGTTTTTGTATAAAAAGATTTTATATAAAATTATTCCTTAAAAAGCGACTTCCAGCAAAAGTTTTTAAGCCAAAACTTTTTTTAATACCAATTTTATGTGGCTATTTACGTGTGTTATAATGCGCCTAAAACTCATTCACGTACTCCCCTACTTTTTTGGAATTTGCTGCAGGTTTTCCTTATACCTTATACAATAATAAAGTGTTACTAACTGCTTAGATTCTTAATACTCTGTTAAAAGACCTCAGTCAAATGCCACCTTCTGTAAAAACTCAAGGAAAGCTCAAAAATCTTTTCTTTTTAGGATTCCGGAAACCTAGTAGGTCCCATCGGAAGCGCTGATCTAGAATTCACCTTCACCTTATAGTATTTATTTACATGTGGTCCTTGTGTTATACTTTTTAGGGAGACTTATAAGCTACGCACACAGCGGCGGAAAAAGCTAAAATGACTTGTATTCCGGGGAACCCCTTTAGCAGCGAGTATAAAGGATGCTTAAATTAAAAGAAAATTCTAGCATTCAAGTTTACCAAAGGCACAGGGACTTCCACTTCACTATATTATTCCTTTTCGAGATTCTAGCACTTTAGTGATCTAATTCAGAAAAGCCTCTACAATATATGTTATTTCTATTGGGACTACTTAACAAGGGCCGGTACAAAAACCCTATACCTAGAGCTTTTGCCTTAATGTCGAGCGCAGGTCTACTCCTACTCTTTTACAGGTAAAAATTAAGAATTAGTATATTGTGGTAAAGTTTTATAAAGGGTTCCGGCAAGGCTCTTATAAAGGATTACATTTCATTTAGATAGGAATACATAAGGAGAATAGCCGAGCTTCTCTAAGCTTAGGGCAGTTGGTTAAAGGGATTTTTTAGAGGAAGGGTCTCTCTATAGAATAGAGGGCAGTCAGATATACATCCTTAGTATCATTATTTATAATTTAGGATTAGGTTTATTTAATAAAGGAGCTCCTACTTCATAGATCTACGGGGTTATTCTGTAAATAAATTTAGAATATTAAAGTACATACATTATACAGGGAATAGTCCATACTAGCTTCACCCAGACAAGGGCTTTTTACTTTCTTCTAGGATAATTCTAAAAGCTATGCTAAGAAAGAGGAAATAGAGAAATCTGGATTAAAAAAATCCTCCATAGAAAATACTATAAAAAAGGTAGTAAATAAAAACAAAACACAAAAGGATTTCATTGGACACAAAGTAAGCCGTAGCACCTCTTCGTTTAAATTAGAATTTTGGAGATCTTGTACCTAGGTAAAAGACCTTGAATGAAAATTGAACGAATACCCCTTTATTCTACAACAGGATCCAAGCGCCCCTCAAGCAAGCCCCGTTTCTTTATTTAAGAATTCCCCTTCTTTTTTATTAACAATTTCTTTTGGTAATTGTCAGAACCCCCCACAGTTCTACCTCTTTCTTTGTTAGCCAATTTTCTATTTCAATAGACTCACCTCTTATTTAGAATAGAGCAAAATCTCAGGAATTTACACGAGACTCAAACCCTTAAAACTTTTCATTTTCCTAAGTTTTTCCTGGCTTAGTTAGTAGTTTACTTTGAACCCTTTTTAGTTACTTGTTACATTAGTTTTGGTGCGTCCAACTGCACTGCCTAGAGGAGTTCCCGGTTAAAATCTTTAAAATATAGACTTTGTGGGTACTAGAATAAGCTCCTAAAGCGAGTTGCGTTGTCAAGGTTTCCAAGAAATTTGACTCTACAAAAAGCAGAAAACTTAAAATGACTCTGTACCCGTTATACCCCTACTATTTTATTTATTTCCCGCCCGGACTAGACCCAGTAAGTCCGGAGTCTATTAGAATTCTTAGCTATAGAAATTCTGTAAGTATCTCCTAAAAAAAAAGGACTCCAATGTCCTGCGAAATCCTTTTTAGGGGCGAACTCTTGTGCAAAATTGTAATCTTTTTAAGCAAAGTACTTGTAAGTAGCTGGCAGTAGTGGTTCCGGGATCCCTTGCTCTACTGTATAGGGGTAAAGCAGTTCCCTTTAGCTTTCCTTTTTGTAAAACTCAATTTTTGGCTTTAGTACCCACTCCGTGTCTTGGTAATCTTTAAAAACTTTCGCCTAATGCGTTCTCCTTTGTAAGGCAAGCTTTTGCTATGTAAGATTTAGTTTATGAAAAAAGAGCAATAAATTAGGGGTTTTCTACGGGGACTTAGGGAATTGAGAAATATAAGGAGCTTCTATCCAAACAGTCAACAACACCAAGGGCACTCCTTAACAAGTCAATTTTAAGAGGGGCTTATCCTGCCCTTAAATTTAAGAAAAACTCCATGTAAATAGGATATAAGCACTAAACATTTTATACACTCGTACTAAAAGCGGGGCTCTATTATATTAGTAATCTATAAAGCTTTCTTTTTCATTTTATTTTATTAAAGGTTGGTCAAGTAAATCTAAGTCAAAATCTTCCTTTTCAGTCAATTTACATAACTAGGGTTTCTATTACAAACAGGGTTGTAGACCCGGCAATCCTATCTCATGAAATAAGTTACAAGATGTTAAAACCATTGAGGATATTGCGAGGGGATACCTTGCTTACATACTAAAAGGGGCAAACTTAAATTCTTTATATATTTTGTTAATAAATCGGGATGAAAATCCCCCTTGCTTTGAAAAAACAAGTATCTATTGAGAATTAAGAGGGCTAAAAATTCAACTCTAGAGTAAGAAAAGTACATATATCCAGAAAGTTAGTACGATCAAAAACTCAACCTTATTTTTTCTTCGAGGATACCCTTTCTAACACGTAAGAGTTTCCAGATTTTTTAGCCTCACCGGAATAGGAAACATAAGTACTATAAGATTGTGGGCGTTTCCTTTTGACGTAAATAACGGGTATCCCCGGGATTTTTTAGGTGTTTAGAAGCCCCGTTTACTTTAAAAGGGATCCTTTCTTTACGAATTGTAATTTTGTAATATTAAAAAGAACCTTATTCGAACCTATGTTCTTCCGCGTAAAAGGGTAGTATATAGCGTAAAGGTATGAACGAATACAGAAAAGGTAAGAGAGAACTCCGTATTTTACAAAGACTCGACTTAAACACGAAAGCAGGAAACAACAGATAGACAACTTCCTCCTAACAGTTTCTTATTGACTATTTACCGTCCTGGATACTAAAAACAAAACATTAGGGAAACCCCTCACTTTTGTTAAGGCTTTCTTTTGTATTCCAGCTCTTTACTTCCGGGCTAGAAAGGGAACTTCTGGTATTAGCGTGTAACAGATAGTTTCTAGTGTATTATTTATAATATAAAGGGGTGTTCCTTGTTGTTACTTACTCTTTGCAGCTATACCTTTCACCTTTTCTCAGAACCTATACTCTTGACAATCTTGTTGTGTCTTCTGTATCTATTGTTTCTTATGCTGCTTGGTAACTAGGACAGTCTCAGGAGTTCTAAGGCTTCGTCTTAATAGTCAATCTCGGCCTTATTATACAAGTATACGGGTGCCTTTCACTAATCCAATTTGTAAGTACAGGTTTTTGTAGAAGGGTCAAAGAATATACAAAGTTAAGAGTAAGCCGCTCCGGAAATTTTATATTCTTGGAAAATCCCTTATCGGAGAAGCTTTTTTTATATGAATCCTCTTTTAAACGAAAGGCTTCGGTTATTATGCTACGTAAAATCTCCAACCGGGGTTTTGTATCAAAATAACTTGAGTAATTTATACTGGATTTTCTCTACAAGACTCGATCTTAGACTTGACGAGCTCTTCCCTTTTATAAAATTCCAGACCCCAAAACAAGTTAAAAAGAATACCAGATTTTGAAGCACGAAGAACTTTTTTAAGAGTACTCATGGAGGGCTCCTGATACCTTAAACTAAATTCATTCCCTTTAATTTGAGTCTGCTCTACAGAACAAGTTACAAAGGCTAAGACTTAGGTGCCTTGTAAGGTTTGTTACATTGGAGACTGTGTGGGATTTTCCTATGTTTTTAATATAATACCTATTGCGGGGGGACTCGCCCTGTTAAGACAAAGCGTCAGTAGATCCAGATATTTAGTTACAACATTCCTAAATGTGGGAGCTTTCAAAGGGCTTCTAAAAGGGTTTTGAGTTACGTTTAAGTTTTCTTATAGGTCAAACGTAAACTTTCAATACGGAGGAATCCTAAATTACCCGGCAACATAAAAAGAATACCCAGCTCCTAAGGCAGGGAGGGCCCTAACAGAATTATTCAAGTATAAGATCCTTTTTGAAAAGGAATGCGGATCCTTGTATAAGTAAAAGACGAACTTGCGGGTTTCCTTTCTATAAATGCGCAGGAATGTAAGTTTATAAAAGCAAATTTAATGCTACAGCTATCACAAGATAGGTAATACCAATAAACAAGGGCTACAGAAGAGTAGTACAAAGACTAAGAAAGCTACGGGTATTACAAAAACAAGTAAGGTTAAGAATAAGAAGTAGGTGCTAACGGTTATATACTAATATAGACTTTCTTCAGACATCTACCCTACCGAAAGTAAAAAGGAAGTGTTTCCAAGGTCGAAAGGGTGCTCCTAGATAGGTTTATTCTCTAGAGTTGTTCTAGCATACGTTAAAGGGCTTTAGAGATTTTTCGGGGTAGTATAAAAACCTATATAAGTGTCAAGGACAATACCAAGCGATCGAGTTGCATTGAGGGTATTTCCGCTTATATAATTATAGGACTAGGCTGGGTACAAATTATATTCGTGTTATTCCTCAATTGTTTAGTATTCTAGGTAGTTCTCTACTAAGGGCCCTTTTCTATTTCGCAGACGCAGATAAACAGGGTACTTTTTTGTCTTTTGAAAAAGGCAAAAAACCCAAGTACTAAGTACGTACTGTAGCGGAAGAGACTCGATTAGGTTATACTCTGAACTAACAATACCGGATATAATGAGATTTAAACCCCTTATACCTAGAGTTTTCTTCATTTTTAAAACAAACTTCAACAGCTGACTTAACTTAAGCTTCCCTTGTATGAATGGTATTATAACCTACGGCTCACGGACCTTTTTGTTCATGTAGTGAACCTCTTTTTTAGTAAGGTATCTTGGAAGTATATAATTTCTTTTCTAATTAACAGTAGCGAATAAAAAGGGGTGAAAGAGGAAGTCTTACTTGCTTGATTCTTCCCTTGTCAATCTAGTCCTATAGTAGGGTATATAGGAGTGTAACAGAATTCCATAAAGGAGAGATTCCCCCTCTGTTAGTTTCTTTGCATTGGGTTTTATATTAGCAAATTCATTACGTCAAAACGGTTTTACCGGATAGACCTTTTTGGTTTTAAGTAAATGAAAGGGCACTCCTTAAGTAAGCAGTTTTGATTTGAATTATAGGGTATTAGGTTTAGGGATAGTAGAATGAATAGAAGGATGCTTTAAGGATTCTAAGCAGGAATTTTTTAGTAATTGTAGTGAGATTTTAACTAAAGGAATTAATTCGTGTAGTTGTCAGGCTAAATTCCTCCTGTTAGTTGTAGCTACCACTATTATCACTATAAAGAGGATATAACCTTATATATTAGATATTTGAGGTGAATTATTTATTGAAGGGTCCTGAAGAAGGCTAATTTCTTATAGTTTTATGAGAGTACTGAATACTAGCCAACATCTGCTTCGCAGCCTTGTTTCATATGCCTACTGCCTATACCCGCCGCTTTATTATAACCCAAACTCTTCGTAGAAGTCTTACTCTAGCTCGGTATCATGAGTCCTACTCTTCTGGGTTCTACCTTTAGAACGTTACCCCTACAAGTAGGGCCTAACTTTATCTACTATATTCCGATCTTTTTGGTTTAAAAAAACAACTCAAGTGCTTTCCTTTTTACTTTATAAAAATAGAAGTTTCTTTGATTTGCTCCAAAATATCTTATTACTTATAATAGTGGATTCCCCTATAAAACTTGATAACTTAGATGCATTTACATACTAGGGAACCCCTCGCAAAACTCTTGTTACTTTCTTTCTGAGTTTTATAAGACTCGTGCGTAGCACGAAAAGTACTAGATAGGAGAATCCAGGGCACCTTACACTTTTAGGAGATACTAGGTTCAAACTTTATTTATCAAGAAATTTGTTTCTTGTTAAGTAATATCTTTAGTTTATGAACGAGGCTAACCCCTGGAAAAGCCAATTAGAATTACCTAACTCAGAGTTTTTTGCAGTCTTAGCTAAGCTAATATTTTTGATCGGTTGCCGATAACTCCCTGCTATTAAGGACGATCCACTGCGGGAATCCGAATAGAAAACCCTTTCAGCAAAGTATCCGAAATTCTTTAATTACGGGTTAGGGCTTCATATAGGATAAGGTTAAGGTATCACAAGAGAATCTCTATCTTAAACTAATTAGAAAATTCTATAAGTTCTGTTTCAAGTAGCAACTCAAAGGAAACTGTCCATCAAAAGAACCTGCTTACAAGTACAGGTTCAGGAAATGTTGACATTGGACCGGTTCGAGACAGAGAATAGAGGATTTATAGTTAGGCTGTCAAAGAGAGGATTATGACTTGGCTGGCTTAGAGATTCACTTGCTATCACTGGCTTACAAGAGGATTTAGATTAGAGTTGTTAGGTTCCTAAGAGCAAGAGAGTGTTGTATTGACTCATTTACCTGCTATGTCAGTTACTGGTTTCACTTGCATTGGACTAGTTCAACAGTCATCAACAACTGACAAAGAATACATTATCGGAATCCTCCTCAACCCGGCTTACAAGCTGCACTAGCTAACAAGGACACATT
Source organism: Pelargonium tetragonum (assembly GCA_036897445.1). NCBI lineage: Eukaryota > Viridiplantae > Streptophyta > Magnoliopsida > Geraniales > Geraniaceae > Pelargonium > Pelargonium tetragonum. The sequence continues at coordinate 26,640 of JAYMTL010000009.1, forward strand.
TAAGATAGAGCTAAGATTAGGACATTATATTACAGAGACAGTTAGATTCTTAGACTAGTTAAGAAGAATTTGTGGGTTTGTAATTGGCAATAGACAGCTAAGAGATACAGCTTGCTTTGGACTGCATAGTACTTATATGAGAGGGAGAGGGACTCTAAGATTCATGTTGGTTCTTATCTTAGTTAGGTTAGAGGTGGATTACAAAGAAGATATTCTGTTTATCTGTATTCGGTTTCCTTAGCAAGAACAGCTTTCAAGAAGAAGTTTGCCTAGGGAATCAGTTCTCTTTAAGAATGCACCCTATATTAAACCCATTGTTTTTGAAACATAAAAGCAACTATTACATAGCCTGTATCTGACTCTGTACCATACCCTGTTACTCTTAATTTAATTACGTTTTAGTGTCTAAAGGAACTGGAATATAAACAAAAAAACCCTAAACTCGCGTTAAAACACACGAAAATGGCCCTGGAATTGTTAAGCATGATGGATGTTCTTTCTCCTTTTGATATAGCTAGTTTTTTGTTCGTAATAATTGCCTTATATTCAGCCAAATTCTATAGACTCCTGACTTTATGCTTTTAGCGTTTGCTAGGATTTCCTATTCTCCAACTTTGACTATGCGCCCTACAGTAGGGAGCTTTCCTTGCAGAGGCTATCTCTTAGCTTAGAAGCTTTTTGGAAGTAACCCCCTGCTTAATGGGTATCCAGTTATAAGATAAGGTGAACCAAATTCAATTTTCTACCCAATGCTTTTAATAGGTAATAGAACCTTTGTAATTTTGTAATGTAGAAAAAGCTTGCATTAATTAATATTTCTTTCTTTTGTGAAATGGATACCTCTCTCCAAGAGTCTTTTTTGGGCTTTAAACCCTAGTTAGGAGATACTTTTATTTTAAATTACTACAAAGTCCTTAATAGCGCGATTAGCTCGGAAGGAGAATTTTAATAGATTTCAGACAAGACCTTGCAAATTATATACTTTGACTGACCGAGAGTTTCTATATGACCTTTTTACAAGGTTATCCTACAAATTTCCCGGGCTTTCCTATTTTATTATTAAATTCAGAGTTCCTCCTTTATATCTCTATAGCAAAACTAACTAAAGCCGGGAGCTTTAACAGGAGTACTCTTGTGTCAATTCTAAAAACCTAAGATGATACAATTAGTGTAAAAGCCCAGTATCTACCAGTCTAAAATTACAAGAGCAAGCGTTCCTATTACCTCATATTCATTGCTTCTACATTAGGGCAGAGTCGGAGAAACCAAAAATCTTTTTGCAAAAACTAGATGTTAACTTATATACCTCAGGTTATGGCTTCAACATTACCTTGATGTGGGATAGGTAAAATACTGAGTACCGATAAAGTCAAGAAGTCCGGACAAAAAGGAATATTCTCAAGAACTTTAGAGAAGATAGGAAATAAAGAGTTGCTTCGATACATTTTATATATAGGTGACATACATTAACTAAGTTTTGGCTCCCGGAGATTGGGAAAGTCCTTATATACTGTATATTAACCGGATAAGCGCTACATCAAGAAATGTGTCCCAGAAGGAGACTCCTAATTGACCGAGGAATACTTAAAGTAATAAAGCTAATATCTTTTTAGAAAATCCTAAATGAGTAAATCTCTAAAAATTTTTTGAACAGTACTTAGAGATCTTCCTTTATAAATCTTTTTCTTACTACTTTGTGGACTCATCCTAACCTTAAGATATCTAAGAGGAGCTCCTATAGTTACATACTAGGAAATTTCTGGTGCCACAAATGAGCAACCTATCCTCTTTTTGACTGATAACTAACTTTATTAAAGCATAGCATATAATTATTCGATAAAACATAGGGTTCTACCCTTCGTTAGAGTTTTTTTTAATCAAAAAGTATAAAAAGGGCCCCTTAGACTTATAATAAAGGGGCGGGGTTCATGCTCTTTATCTGTCAACCATAAGAATTAAAGAAGTTTTTGTCTTTATATAATTACAAGGAATAGCTCGTAAGTTATATAAAGAGTTTTTACTACCAATATCTTTAACTAAAAACCTCTATCTTATTTAAAATTTGTACTCTAGAGCACCCCCTTTTTAGGGTGTTATACCCGTTGGAGCCGATGTTTACTTTATATAATATAAAGCGAAACCTTAACAAATAGGAGCACTTTATTTAAAAGGAAAGCAACAAGAACTCCTAAAAAAGACTAAAGATAAAGGAAAGGGTGGATCCACTAAGTATAGTATAAGGGGGAAGTAGCTCCCCCATCGTAGATATATACCGCAAGCACAATGACTTAATTATAGTCCAGAACAATAAACTACGCGTAACTGGATTTCCATTAACAAGAAGAACCCTCTTTTCTAGAGGATAGGGGGTACCACTTAAGGAAGAAGTCGAATCCATATACATACTTCCGTGTTTTTTTGGAGATGCAAAATATACCTTATATAGCTTTTTAGAACCCTGCTCGCAGCAAGAGGGATATTGACTTTTACGCGAGGATATATACCTTAAATTGCTCCTGGAAGCACTTTTTAAGGTTAGTCGTCAGTATTCTTTCCTTGAATAAGTGCCCTGCTAAAACGCATATGTAATAAGTTTACCTTCTCTATATAAATAATATGACCTTGTGAATAAAAGAATTAGTCAGGATACACGGATCCCTAAATAAAAGTCACATCGCCCTGTTCTAACTAAAGCAAATTCCATTCATGAGCCTAGACCCCTCTATAAAATTCTAATTACTTGATAAAGACTTTTGGAAACCTAGTATGCACCTGCGCTTCAAAAAACATGTAATAGAGCTGTAAGTCAAAATGCTAAGTCTTTTTTTGTGCTTTTCTACATTCTGTAAAAAGGGGGCTTAAAAGGTAGAAGTTGTTGAGTTTAGAGTCTTTTCATCGATCATATTTATAGGCGCTTACTGCTTACTAAAGAGGGTATACAATAAATTAAGGCGGGAGCGTGCCCCTTTAGGAGTAGCGGTATTAAAAAAAGGTTTTATTCTTAGTTTTGGAAGGCAGTAAATACAGGGAACCTTATAGTCTTGGGGCATTTTCTTAGAAGTTAGCTTAGCTATTGGAGGGATTTTATATCCAATTAAAAAGAGAAGTAACTTCGTTTAAATTTTTAGCGAGATCCAAAATCCTTGTACGAAAGAGTCAGAGTTAACTAACTAAAAAAAACTGCCCGTCTACATAGGGTAGCCCCACAAACTTTTATGAATTCCTTTTTTTTTACTGAGATCTTTATTGAGCTTGAGTCTTTAGTTTTTATAGATATTACATTTCAGTTATTTTTATGGTTCTAATTCTGGATTGGAATCTCTACAAAATTAGAAAAGCGCTCCTTGACTTTAATTATTTAATTATACAGGTACCAAAAGTCTTACATACCCTTATTAAAGATCTTTAACTAGGAGTTCCATAAACTAGAAGCCTGGGTATTCACGGGCTCACTTTACCCGCAGTTTCTTTTTCTTTACTTTCTTATCCCCTCTTTTTTGGAAACTGCTACTAGAATCTTAACTCCCCTTTGAAAATGACAGCATTTCTAGGAATATCGGCAAAAGTGCCACGACTTGACTTCTGCAAAAAATTCTAACAAAACAGGTAGAAATTCTATACCCAAGGTACCCTACGAGTATCCGCTTCGAGAAAGGGAAAAAAAGCAATTGACAAAAACAGAACAAGAATATGGGGCTACATTAACGCTGGAAAGCTCTCTTTGCAAATTTGAAATCCTAGGAGTTTCCTACTATTATTTAAAGTGGATAACCTTTTAGAAAAAACCTATTTAGTATAATACCAACTTTTTATAAGGCGGCAAAGATTGTGTACAATAAGAAATTCCTTAAAAAGGGCCTAAACAAGAGGAATCCCTTGAATTTGCTGCGTCTCTAGGTAAGAATAGGCTTTATTACATATTGCAGGGGTCCCTAAGAACTCTGCTGAACAAGGAACCAAAACACTTTTGTTTGGTTTACGGGGATGCGAAAGGTTCGAATGGAAAAGGATTTGGTATAGCATAGAGTTTTATCATTCTATTTCTCCTTTTAAAAGGAGTGCCCCTCTTTACTGGATACCCGTAGTAGTGGCAAAAGTTAGCTTTGAGGAAAATACAAACAAGGCTATTCGCAGATTTAGTGAGACACCCTGTTGTATCTTAAAGCTTTACAAAGCTATAGGAATTCCGAAGAGAAAACCTATAGCAGCTTTACTAATACTAAAAACCCAGGAGGTTCCGATAGAATTCCAAGTAGAGGAGTCCCTAAATCGGGAGCTAAAATTGCAAAAAGTATACTAGTACTTAACCACAGAGGAGAATTCCTAACGAGTACTCTTTTACTTATTAAATCCTGTAGCTTTCTCTCAAGGGCGGTTTCTCCTTGGTTAAAGAGCAGTATGGCAAAGTTGTAACGCGCAATGAGGGAATTTCAGACGGTTCTAATAAAGAATTTCGCAAAACTATCGATAATCATATTAAGCAGGTCGTATAGCTAGTAGCTAAAAAGTTATTCAAACCAGAAATGCAAAAAAGATAAGGTTAACGAAAGAAACTTGAACTTTTGATATTTTTGGGGCAGCTTACAAGGGGTTCCCTTTTGAAAGAAAAGCTACTCTATTGTGGACTTGGGCTATCCTGTACTTGCTTTATCCTAAAAGTCTAATATTTCCATGGGCGTATTCCTAAAAAAGACTAAACGCCTTAACTTAAATATCTCCAGCAATCTAGTTTGATAGTGCTACGACTCAGAAAATTAGTTTTTTAATCTAAATCCAAAGGCAACTTCTTTTTCTCTGCTACTTTAAGTAGTAGATACCTTATTAATATTTAGATTTTAAGAGACGATATCTAAGTGCCCCCTCTATACAATAGAAAAAACCTCTTCTTCATAATAAATAAATAGAAAATAGAGTTTTATCTTAAACCCGATAATATAGCGAAAAAATGCATATTAGATAATGCCTGCTAGTTTATAAACCTTGAAATAGTATTTGGAAAAGCAACCCACCTCCCTTAGATAGAGCTATAACTTTGCAGCCTAACTTTTTTCTGTAATTCCAGCGACTCCTAAATTATTCTATAAAAGGAAAAACCTCCTTGTCCTGTAAACTTCTACACTTTAGAGGAATTGGAAACAAAGAAATACAAGGTGACGAATTCTATTCAGCTATACTAAGACAATACAAGAATTCAAGTTGCATACTACACTTAGAGAGACTCTTTAAACAATCTCCTAGAAATTCCTTTAATATTGACTTCCAGAAAAGCGAGAGTTTCCATCTCCTTTAGCCTAGCACAAGATTTGCTTTATTTTAAGAAAAAGACTTAAGAAAAGGAATCCTGATTAGATTATTAGAGTAGTACTTTCCCATAAATTGAGCCTATAAAGGGATATAATATATTTGTTGTATATAATTAAATTTTCTCTATGCTGCTTGTAATAAAACATTTTTGATCTACGTTATATGGCAGAACCTGAACCATAAAGGGTCTTTAAGTAAGTATTAACCTTTTAATACCGAGGACATAAAAGAATAGGCCCTTAAAAGTCAACTTTTAGCTTTAGCAAAATTCTTTAGTTACTAGAATCCCTACCTCTTTCTTTCTAAAAATGAAATAACAAATTCTAACCTTGTTAAGTCTTTCTGGATTTAGCCCCCTTTTGTACTATGATAGCTTTGTACACTTCTTCTTTTTGTTTTTATTCGGAGAAGCGCACGGGCAATAAAAAAGCAACCTTTATCATTAGATCTCTCCTAAAGCATCAACTAGCACCGCATGCCTTATAGAAAAACCCGGGTCTATAACTTGCATTCCGAAAGAAAACGTAGAACCTAATTAGACTTTGTATAAGGGTTCTTACTTTCGTGTACTTTTTATTAAATACTACCCTGTGTTATAACTTATTTACAGACCCTCCACTATTGGGTAGCCCCGGCTGGATAATAGGGCAAAACTCTTACCTTCGGGCTTTAGCAGTATAATACAAGGAAGAGTTGCTCGCGTATAAAAATAGGGAATCTCCCCTTAGTTATTTACCTAAATAGAAATTAGACACGAGCTTAACTAAAGTAAGAAAAGAAACCTTGTCTTTTCTGTTCTAAAGGTTTCAATATTTCCTAAATAAGGAGTCCCTGGGAGTATTATCTGCGAAATAAGGAACATGTTTTTATTCACAAGTATTTCAATTTAATACGAGCATTAAAATCAGGAGCTCCCTATTTCTTGTAAAAGTCTATTAATTAACCCAATGGAAACTGTTCTTTCATTCTTAGAGTTTCTCAGGGTACTTTAGTAGACCTACTTAACTAACCTAGAGAAATCCTATCTAGTTAAGTTAATTTAGAGAAATACCCAAAAAAGACTTGGGCCGTACGCCTCTTCTTTTGAAAACGAGTCTGTAGCTTACCCATACCTGTACTTTTATTCTGTACCATACCTTAATTCGCATACCCAAGCCCCCTTTAGCTATAATTCCTACTTTTTTTACTTTAAATGGACCAGAAGGGCAAGAACTCACTTTAGTTCTTTTATTCGTTAACATTAACACCTTTTAATCCGGAATAAATAATTGATACGGAGCTATACCTATGCCTGTCTTAAAAGCTGCTGTATTGATAGTAGTTATATTAGTATTCTATCCCTCCGTTGTTACTAATAGAAGTCCCCTTATGTGGTAGTAGGTATATAATAGAGAATAGTTATAGGAGTTCCGTCCCCGGTAAGGAAGGGATATTACGCCATTTGCTTTGTAGCTACGCCTGGCTTTAGGGATCTCTTACAAGACTTTTTTAGTGGAAACCTGAAATTGTAGGAACAGGCAACTCATTACTCTTCAGGATACCCTAAGAGCTAGACTATGGATCTCTATCTTGATTGCTGCCCTCCTTTTGAGCCTTACTAAAAAGAACCTGAAACTACTAGAAATTCCTTTAATGTTAACTTGCCAAAACTATAAATGAAAACTGTACCGACTAGAAATAGAGAAACAAGGCTACTTATTAAGGAGTTTCCCACCGACTTTATTATTATGAGGAATTATTACTGAGTTGTTAGGTCTTTACCTTGATTCCTTAGATTCCCAAACCTCTTATTCATACTCTTACCTTCTTTCTTTTGTAATCTTTGTTTCTTAAGACCTTACCTTTCCTTTTTACCAGCTAAGATAAGAAAAGACTTTATCTACCCTATCTTAGTCCCGAGAAAGCTTGAAATAGCCCTTAGTACTAAATTCAGTTCCTCATTAATTACATTACCTTGAGCCTTTAGAGCTCTTTTACTCCTAGCTAGTAGACTTTGTATCTTGATTGCTTTCTTATTGACTTCTTAACTTGTCTGTTACTCCTATCCAAAATCCTACTCTTTATCATAGCTTCTTTCTTATCTTTCTTACTTAAACTAAATTAAACGAGACCCTTTTCTTCCTTATTTAGCTATAACAGGAAAGGACACTAACTATAGATTACAGGGAATACATGAGTTTCAACTCTAATACTATATACTACAAGAGCTCCTCCTTGGCCTTACTTACTTGCTTTTGTAGCTATACTCTGTATCACTATACTTACCCATCCCATCTTAGTAACTAGCGTTACCTGTACTTTTATTCTGTATTCCCTTTAAATAAAATAGAGTACAAAAAGCAGGGAACAAAAAGGGTACACAGCATCCTTCATCTTTACCTTACTGTCCTAGACCCAGATACTCCAAGCAGAACACTAGGCAAGATTTATCTTGTTGGCAACCCTTTTAAAGCTAATTTACTTACGAACTAGGGAAGATCGCTGTTTATTAATTGTATTAGATAGTCTTGGTATAGTCAACATAGTTCTATCCTATGTTAAGGTGTATTTCTCTTGTTAATTGTTAGAGAGGCAAGTTTTTTACTTGTTGATAGTAGTCTAGGGGTAAGTGTTCTACCCGACTGTAGGCATCCGAGACAAGAAAGTAGTTTAGTCAATCATAAATGTAGTTAGCTGACAATTCCTAGATTATCTAATTTCTCTTTCATATCAGCGAAACAAGTTCCCCTAGCCTGTCCTAGATTTCTCCTTAATTTAGTAAGGGATTTCCTAGACTTTAAGACTCTAATTACAAACTGAAACAGAATAAAATAATATTATACGAGATTTTCTATATTTATAAACTTCAAGAATTACTAAATCTAAAACAGAGTACTAATAACCAATAGCTTTCTTATTAGTAAGGGTAAACTCTCTCTAATAAACGAAAAAGCTTTCTTCCCCTAGTCCATAAAAGAGCTTCAAACACAAAGGAAATAACAAATAGGGTAAGGTTAATAGTAAACGAGTTAGCGATCAGTACTATTTAGTTTCCGACAAAGATTAAGAGAGTTATAGCTGTTAAAAGAATTTTAGGTATTAAGAAAAGTTTGAGGTTTAAGAGGTTGAGTGTGAAACAAGGGATACAGAAAGCAAGTATACTAACAACGAATCTCCTAGTATGATAGATCTAAAAGCTCTTCCGAAGACGAAGACTTAGAAGGTGCGGATCCTGATACAGACAAATACAAAAGCAAAAAGAGGAACTTTAAGACTAAATATTGATACAACTAAAAAGTAATATAACTAAGTATACTATAGAAGCTCCTTTGCTTTTTCAGTTGTTATCCTAAACAGGAATGTAGAAAGGAAATGCTGGGACTGTCAAATAGAAAAAAGAGTGTTCTTCCCTACTAATTGAGCAAAAGTAAGTAATAAGGTCTCCTGCTTTCAGATTTATATAAGTCCAGAAACCAAGCATCTAGAAACGGTCCACACACTAAATCGAATTTACCTGCTTGGGTGGGACAATAGAATTCCATAAGTTTTTACTAAAGTCTTTTCTTAGTTCTTAGCTGGTTAATAAAAGGAGTTTAATTTGTAGGGAAGTTTTAGACCTTGTGGAATAACAAAGAATTATTAAAAAAGGTATTTGGTTGCAGATCTAAGCAAAGCAATGAAATTTAGAAAAAGCATAGGAGATCTGTAAACTTCGGGATAGCTAAGGAGGCGGGGTAAGCTTCAACAGTAAAGGCTGGGCTAGTAAGTAATAAATAGATATCCTTTTGTAATATTTTAGGCCGAAAAAACTATTTATGAAATAAAGTTTAATTAAAAGGAAATTTTTGATTCTCAATTTCACTTCTTTTTTATTTACTTCTACTTATAAGAAAAGTAGTCTTCAAGCAAGAGTAAGAACCCCTCTAAGCCTCTTTTGTAAAGAAGAAGTTCTATATTGTTAGAAAAAAAGCTAGGCTTTAAGGAAATGCGCGACTCTAAGTACCCTATATAAAAAGAAAATCTTAAAGCAAAGTAAGGAAAAAACTTATATTACAATACCCTATTCAGTTTTATTTAGTAACCTCGATCCAAATACAAAGCTTCATAAAATACTAAGATGTCATTTACTATACTTCAAAAGGTAGGATTTCCTGAAAAAGTTTTCGTGTAATGTCTTGAGTAATCCCGGACTCCATAGTAAAGAGAGCCTTTTTAAGTCAAGGAATATACAAATTATAAGGTAAAGGCATAACGGGGCACACGTAAAACTCCCCTAAGTCTTTTCAACACCGACGGAGCCTTCAGCAATTCCTTTTAGACTACCCGGAATGTGATCTCTTATTAGAAGTTTTACATACTGTAGCATCCAAAAAGATCGGGGCTTTCCAATTTCTTTACTTGGGGAATAAAACGAGATTTGCTCTACTTCAAAAAAATCCTTTTGAATCTCGGTATAATACATCAACTGGATATCCTTTTTTAGAAATCCGCTTCAACTTCCACAATATCTGAAAAAGTTGTTATAAAACACCCTTAAGCCTCTCCTCTCTGCAGCTGCACTAAAAACGAAACTGACTTTCTTAGTGGAGGTTTTCAAAAATCTAAATTTAGAGTTAACACTAAATCACAAAATAAGAATCTCTAGACTCAAGTTCCACCGTTCTTTCTAGGGCATCCGAAAACCCCTATTAATTACTAATATTAGTAATTATATAAAATCTTCCTTATAAAGGAAAGAGTACGAAATATTCTATAACTCTAGGTTCCTTTTAGTTTAAAGGGTCCTTGCTATCTCCTGGATTTTTAAACAAGTACAAATCTATTATAGAGTTTTAAGCTCTTTACTTTAAAAGACGAGGTAAGGCCCTATTAACAATTCAAGAAAATGCTTCCCTATTTCAACTTCGAGAGGTCTTAATACTTTATATAAGGACTTCCTATTCGGGATCCTATAGGATTTTTTGTTACTTTAATTACGGAATTTTAGGAAGGCGTTACCTTGAATAAAAAGAGATCGCTTTTAGCTTAGGGAGCTCTAGGGGATACTTCGGAACCAGGCACCTTTTACTAAAATCATTTTGACTTTAAAGGTTTTGATTGAGCTTTAAACGGATATAATTCTGGGTTTTCCAGGGGAATTGTGGGGTTGCTTTTCATGAAAGGAAAGATTTTATAACAAGAGCGCCCCCCCTTTTTTGGAGCACGTAGTTTAGTAGGGGTAAAAAAAAATAATAGAAAAGTTTTGCTGAGGGTACAAATTCCAAGGAGTGCCTTGTTTGTTAAAATTAAAGTTAGGGTCCCGTTCCAGTTCAGTAGCCCCTCAGTTTCGTGGTACTTTTAGAGAGTTTTAGCATTTGAGTAGTAACAGTTTGATACAAAATTACTAAAGCATTAGGGCCTTCCAGGATCTTTATTTACTATGTCTGCGAAATGCACTCTGATTTGAAATTAGGGTACCCCTTTTATGATAGCAAACTCATCAGTAATTTCCGCTTGTACTAAAAAGGGGAAAATTACTAGTTAAGGGATACCACTAAACTTAAACTTCCTGATTTCGAATACTAATATCCTTTTTATAGATGTGCAGCTAATAAAATTCGGGTTTTCTAAAAGAAAAAGAGTTGCACTTCGGTCACTTTTAACTTAACAGGGAGTATCGTCTAGATACAGGAATCCTAACATACTAAAGCAATTAGTTCCACTTATGTATATTTAGATCCAGCCAAGTATACAGAGGAGGGCCCTTCTTATTAGAGTACCCTTTAAAAGTATCCTTTTAGCAGACCTATGAACTAAATACATGTATAGAGAAGAATCAGAATTAAAAAAGGAAAATACATGGAATTTCTTAAGCAGGCCTAGCAGGTCTTATACTTTGGTTTTTTTGTTTTCTTACGCTGTTGGTACAAAAAAGAAGGGCCACACCCATAGGGAAAGGGAAAGATAAAGCTTTTATCAAGGGATGCTTTTCTAATAACTTTCCTAAAGTAAAGAGGGATCCGTGTGCTCTTACACGCATGAGTTAGAAAAACCTAAAGGTATATAGACTAGAGGGATTAAGACGTGTGTGGCTTAACATTAAAAAAGTTAGGTTTCCGTATGTATATACAAATGCTGTACTTATGAAGTAACCAGATTTTCAAAGGCTACCCCAATGACCCAAACTTTACTACTTTTAAAGGTTTATTAACAACTGCCATAAATGTAAGAGATAACACCCAAATTTCATATTCCACAAACTGGAAAGTTAGCAACCCCTAATATTTTATATTAGACTAAGTTTCCATCCGTGGGAGTTTACATTCTGCAAGGAGTCTAATTATAAGTGTATTTTTATTCACCCGTGTAGTTGAAAAAGAAATGCCAACAAACAAAGTACGGATAAATCTGTATCTTACAAAATAATTCAACCAGGGGCACACTCTTATATCAGCATTATATAATATACTATTCTGAACTAGAGGAACCCGTACCTACACCCTTAGATTAGAGCTCTACCGGACTAGGGCCCTCTTGCTTATTACACTCTCTATAGCAAGCCTTAGACTATTAAGCAAACGAATACGGGGCGCCGGTTTTCTACTTATCTTACAGCACCCCCTGCTCTTTCTTTACAGGAAAGAAAATGCTTTTCTAAGAGAATTTCTAGCACAAAAACTTAAAATAGACAGGCCATTTTTCTATATAGTACATACAACATAATATAGTACTTGCACAAAAATGAACTTTGGTAAGAGGAGGAATGCAGAAAGGGGTAGCTACTTATTTTTTAGCTTGCTTGATTACCCAGAAGAAGGGTTAGTATAAAATTATACATATCACGGTCGAGTCCTTAAAATCCTATTAGCCTTTCAATTAAACAATTCAATTAGGCGTACCAAACAAAGAAAGACTCAAAATCTAAATAAAAAGTATCCTTTACACAAGTCCCACAGTATGCAGGTAAAGCGTAGGTTCTAATCCCGTCGCACTTCTAAGACTCAGAAAGATCTATATATAATAGAAAAAGAACCCCTATAAAAAAGGACTTCTAGGTTATACTTGAAATCCCTGTATATACTGGAGTTTTCCATTTCAAGCAAGACCCAAAACCGGATTCCTTATTTATTACTATCTAGAACTGGAAACCGAGACTTCTACACTAAAGTCATGACTAGTTCTAAACCCTCCAGAATACTCTTTAATTAATAGACTTTCTTCTTAATTGGCTACTAATAGACTTTTTCTTTAAAAGCTTAGACAAATTTCAAATAAATACAAAGTAACACCGGAACAAGTAATACATATCTTTAGTACAACTATAAAGGGAAACATTTTACTTAGTCATTTCCCTAGAAAATTCCTAACTTTAAAACTTGGGTCGGGCAAATAAACAGCTCCTAAACCTTATTTACTACTATATTTAGAGAGGACACTTAAAGAATCAGAGGAGCACTCCTTTTGTATTGTATAAAAGTGTAGAATATATTCTAGTAAAATAGTAAAGGACTTAGTAAAAAAGGAACTTAGATTTACTCGAAGAATGCTAAAGTTTATATAAAAGCTTTCGTTTTTCCATAGTTTAGGTATCTCATAATCTACATTTGTGACCAGTTTCTCATATTAAGATGGTTTTTCCTTAGAATTCTCTCTTTCTTGAAATTCTTTTTTCTATCCTTGTGTTCCTTTCATTTCCTTGAGATGGGAATTTCATGTGTTTTTATTTCCATTTTAACGCTTTCTTAACGAGCTCTCTACTTTAATTTCTTACCTGTCCAGGAAAGAACTGACAACATAAGTAATTAATAGCTTTTATAGTACCTTGGTCTTACTAAATAAGGCATATTCCTCTCGTTTTGGAGTTGCTTAGGGAGCTTAGAGCCTCATAAATCTGAGAAAAAAGACTCTTCCTGACGAAGCGGAGGAAAGGTAACTCACTCAGGATAGTCTATGGAAAGTCAACCTTACACTATATACACCAACGGATTACTGACTTACTTCTTCTTGACTTTGATTTATGTTACCTATCCGGCCTGAACTTAGCTGTTTTCTTAATTGACTTACTCGGCTTAACTGACTTAGCAATAGCAGAGGCAGGAAGACTTTAGGGGCAGGAGCTTTACCTTGTTTGCTTAGCTTAGTACTTGCTTTATGGGGAGTGTAGCATTAGGAGCTATACGCTTAAAGAAAAGGGGCTCCTATGCCTGTTACCTGTACTTATTGTTGTTAGGAGCTAGACCTATTGTATGCTCGGGGGTACTAAGAATTTTTATAAGGTATTCTTGTAGCTATAGTATAGTAGTTGTATTATATTAACCAATTAGTAGTTTAGTAATTCTAGTTAAGTATAGGTTAGTATAGGATAAAGAGGATAAAGCAGTTCCGCCAGGTCAGGGAGTGCTCGAATCTCTGTAAAGAAAGGTAGGGTTCTAATAAAAAATGAAGGAAGTCTTTAATATTTAAAGAAAACCTCGCTTTCCTTTAAAGTAGCAATTTTGTATAAGACTCAATTTAAGATATTGCGGGCCTTTTTTCCTTTTAATAATCTCTAAGGATAGTTGATAAGAATAAAGGGTAAAAGCTTTCCTTATTGCGTTTCCTTTAATTTAAAGGAGTCTACTCATGTAATGTGCCTACCTCCTACCGCAGTCTCGTCTCTTCTAAACAAGGTATGATAATGTATTATCCAGTATAGAGGGACTCAGTTGGCCGAACTAGTGCCTTAATTTTGTTAAATCTAGAATATGTATATGAGAAATTCCTATTTAGTTATTAGTTAGTAAGAGAATATTAAGCGAGAATTCTCTTTAAAGAAAGCATAAGTCGATCTTAGTTGAGTAAGAATTTTGTTCAGTTCCTTATTTTCATTTTAAAGTAATCCCTTGGGGACCCCCTATCTTAATAAAGTTATCCGAAGTCTTTTCCTAACAATATTTTTTAAGTGACTTTATATTCCTTACTTTGAATTTCATTAGTATTTACTAAGAAAACCTATTCCATTTCTATACTTCCTCCTAGTAGAGTCCCTATCCTTTAATGCAATATCTCGTAAGAGCCCCGTATTAGTACTTCAAAAGAAAATGCCTTTTCAAAATCAGATACTCAACTTTATTAAATTTAATTAATAAACGCCTAAAGAAGAAGAAACTAGCCTGCAAAAAATAGGGTTTGCCTATCATCTACATTTAAAAGAAAAGATATACAAAAATTGTGCGCTATACTTCAGTTTTGAGTTTAATCCCAATGTTCTATTCCTAAATTACTTATTTAAAAACACTTGATTATTCCTTAGGAGCTGTCAACCAGCAACCCTATAAAGCGAGACTTGTACGCAAAACAAATCACACCAAAATCTAAGACGAGTTACCTAACGAGAAGACATAACCCTTAATTTAAAATGACTACCCTATGTTAAAAAGTTTATACTAGACCTTAATTTTAGCTAGTTCAAAACTTAAAGTACAGCCCTAAGAACCCTTATATAAAGTCTTTGTAAAAGTGTCCCGTTTATTCAAAGAGTAATCCTTTAATATAAAAAAGGGGGAGTTCTAGAATGTCTGAAATTTTGGGCAATAAAAAAGTAATCTCTGGGTATTGCAAAGTTTTTCTTATTATTTTTATATTAATATAAGTATAGGAATTCCTTATAGTGTTTTATGGAGTTTTTGAAAGTGGTAAAGCAAAAGTTTGATGGCAAGGGTTCGAATAGGTTCATTACCGGGATTTAAGGGACTACTTCTAGCCTAAAAAGGATCCCTTAGTGATTTAGTTATAGGGCCTTTTCACACATTTATAGGTTGTGTTGTATAGGCTCCTCCCTAGATTATGGGTTTCTTTGTAGCATTTAGTATCCTATTTTTCGCGCAGTTCTTCTATTTGCTTTCAACTAAAAAGAAAACCTGACATCAACCCTATTCGCTCAGGCTTTATCATAGTATTACTATATGACTTGTAAAGTTCAACACGACTTTATTCCGCGGCTGATGGCAGTAGACGGATTCATTAAATCTAAGGACTAAACTATATATGTAAGGCCCCCTTTTTAACTAGCTAAGAACTCAGGGGAATCTTGCTTATATTATAGACCTTACTTGCCCTAAAGTGTAAACCCTACCTCTATCCACTTAAACTAGGAAAACAAGCCAGCTTGCCTTCAGTTGTGCCCTTACCGGAAAAGAATTACTTTAGTTATTCCCCAGCAGAATACCTATACCTGGCACCTCGCTAGAAATGCCTGAGAAAACTAAACTAACAAACAAAAAGGAAAATTCTGTAGTAATTTGATAAGGAACAAACTTAAATTCAAATAACAGGAAACCTCTTTAGCTCCAGAGTTCTACTATTTCTGTACTTTATTTACTAAAACTTACTAGGCCCGGAACGTCCTGAAAAGAAAGATAGAGTGGTGGGGCTTCACAGTTAATTACTAGTTTGGATACTCTTTTGTAATCAAGGTACTAACTTTGTCATTTCATAGAGCCCCTTCCGTCTCACATTTGTATAAGTAGTAAAGTTAGACTCCCCTATACTAGAATTTATATGAATTTTTATTGTTTGTACCCAGACTTCCCCGATAGGGGTCATTTTGTATTTCATGAGGGAAAATACAGAAGGGTTAACCTTTTTATAATAATAGCTTTTCCTTTGCCTTAAGAAAAAGAATTGACAAAAATTGACTTGCTCAATTACTACTTGTATATAAAAAGTGAAACTTTTCTATTTTATAGAACCCTTAAATTTGAATTATTAAGCTTGTTGCTGAGGCTAATCTTGACTTAGCCTGTAATCAGTACCCGGGTTTTTATAAAGGAATCCTTTTCAGAGAAGGAGGTCCTTGACCATCTCGAAGTTAGGAAAGTATACTTTTTTATTATGTTACACAAGCCTTTTACTAGAGTTTCCATATAAACCGCAATATTAGAGCTCCTTTTTGAGCATAATATTTTTCAAAACCTAAAAGCTACCGATTCAACTCCGTTTTTTTGTGACCCTGAAAACACAAACTTACTTGACCTTGAACCTACCAAACTTTTACTTGGGTCTTGTGAGATAAAGTGAATTGCCTATTTAGAGCTTAACTCTTTTAGAAAAAACCTCTATAAATATTCAGGTATGTATCTAACCGAACTTTAGAAAAACAGAAAATGAATAGGCAAAAGGGATCTCCTTTATTAAAAGTAATAGACTTTTCTTCTACTAGAGAAAGGGGACTAGACGTGGGAGAGTTAAGGATTCCTCTTTTTTTGTGTTGCTTTACAAGACAAGAGGAGACTGTCGTACTTTGGTAAAACCTTAGAAAACTAAGTAAATTAAAGTTTGAAACTGGAAACTCTGACATTAAAAATGCTTTTTGAACCTTGGAATCAAGATCAGCTTTTAAGTGAGTTCCTTCTTAAGGTAATTAAGCTTTGATACTTGTTGGACTATTAAGTAGCTTTTTAGTTAAAATAATAGATTCTAAGGCCTGCTTTTAAAAGCTAAAAGTATACCTTTATAACCATATCCCTTCAAGGAATAGCAATACCCTCTGAGCGCAAACAGCTAACTGTGAAGTTTTTAGCATACACTAAAGTTCTAAGATTGGATTCTCCAGACCCTAAAAATAAGGGAACCTTAGACTGCCAGCTAATTAAAAAGGCTACAATATTAAAGAGAATCTCGTGTGTTGACCCATTAAACAATAGGGGAGCTCTTTGCGTGCGTGGGCTTGTCAATAAAATAGAGCTACTTTTTTTTTAACAAGGAGTACGGGGAATAAAGTTTCAAGTAAATATATAAAAATATTAGCTCAGCGTAATTTATCGAAAAGAAGAATCTTACATGAGCACCTCTTAATTAAAAAGAGTTTACTTTATTTATAAGAACTTTGTTATTTCTTACACTTTGTACGCTATCTATTATCTATACTAATAATAAAAAATAAGGTTCTAACTCACGGGTGACAACTCCTTAAACAATATAGGTATACTTAGGAATTTTTATAGCGCTTTAAGGGGTTGCTTATAATAATTTTAAGTAAACAACCTCTTAAACTTAAAGAGACGTGAAATTTTCTCGTACAGGATATTCAATTTTGAGTGCTGCTTAGGTACTAGTAAGCAAACCCTCGTCTAGATTCCTACATTTTAATAATTTAACACGCATTTTCACTTGCTTTGATTAGGCCCCTTTTGGCTTTTATACTTTTATATAAATAAGGAAAACTGCGGCAAATTCTTGAAATGTAGAAAATAGGACACCATAAAAGAAAATTTTAGTAAAAGAAAAAGTAGAATAGGTTTTAATTTATCGCATTTGCTTATTTATAGAATAAGTTTCCGTGATATCAGGCGTAACTAAACAGGGCTCCTATTTAGATAGTGTATAAGCCGCTTAGCGGGATCCTCGTAAAAAGAACTTTAGATATGGAACTGGGACCCGGGGAAGCTGCAACATCCTACATTTACCGAGTCTTAATTGGATTCTTACTTAAAAAGGAGTTACCTAATTAAGGTTACTTTGTCTTTTTGTCTTGGTGATTCTATAAGAACTCTAGAAAGTTTTGGTCATATGAGCTTTTGCTAAGAAAGTGTTTAATAAGGAGTTTAGTGCTTTACCTTTTAATTATAACTCTTAAAACGGAGACTTGTTGTCTATATTTTATTTTAAACTTTATCTACAAGTATTAAATTAACAGTTGTAAATGTAAAGTTCCAAGGTTATCCTTTAATAGGGAAGCTCTATATAACTCTTTGTTGGGATCGTTCTTTCATTTTTTAGTGCTTTTTTTAACTAAATAAAAGTTTATAGCTTTGTATCTAACTATTTTGACTCTACTAAAAAGCAA
The DNA here is from genome assembly GCA_036897445.1 of Pelargonium tetragonum. NCBI lineage: Eukaryota > Viridiplantae > Streptophyta > Magnoliopsida > Geraniales > Geraniaceae > Pelargonium > Pelargonium tetragonum. The sequence goes on from JAYMTL010000009.1 coordinate 44,728, forward strand.
GGGGCTATCCGCTGAATTCGAAAACCTTTCTTCAATCAAGAATTAAAAAACTCTATGAAAGGCTTTACTCCTAAGAGGGCCCTTCTTAGCTATGGATTAGCTGTGAACCCCTCTTTTGCCGCATACAATACAAACAAGAGGTTAGCCCACTTTGAATTTTACAATGCTTTAAGTTCTTTAAAACTAGTGGATAAAATATTCTAGCTTACTTTTATAATTAAAGTTACAGAGGGGGCTCTTAATTACATTACCTTGCTTTACAAACGTAACTAAAAAGCCCTTTATAGATGCTACCTGGATAAGTGTTAAGGGAAACATGTATAGGAGACACCTTAATTTTTTAGCATGAACTTAGAGAAGCCTAGTAAAACTTTAAAAAGACTCGGCTCAAGTTAAGTAATTTATACTAAAGAAACCCCCTGATTTCCTTAAAACTTTTGTGGTTAAGAACTATAAGGTTTCCAAAGCCCAACTAGGCACTAATCTAAGGCTACTTGTTACAAGAGTCATCAATAGCTATAAAACCAATATTTACTAATACTCAACGTCTTAAGAAATTAACGAGTAGCAAGTTCCAAGTAAGGGCACTAAAATTTCCTAGAAAGAAATAAAAATCCCCCGCTAAAACCTGGGCTTAAATATTCTACTCCACTGCTTCTTTAAGTTTAAGGCATTCCTGAAAGTAGTTCCGGAGAAAATTGGATATGACTTCACCCCGGAAACCCCTAGAACGGGTAATATAAGATTAAGAGTTTACACGCACAAAGAATAAAACCCCTCTTAATCAGCTTCACTGGACTAGCCTAAAGAAGCTGCTTAGGTTTTGTGCTTACACGTAGTTTACTAATTACATTTTAATAAAGCTTGGGTGGAAACTCTATTTAAGGGCTCCATTACCCGCAATTGTGGTACCTCTCTAAAATACTAAGTACACGGGGGTTCTAAGGCCTCTTATTGAATATGGGTTTGGGGCAAGCTTTCTACTAAGTATGGAATCATTATCATTATAAACTTAGGCTTTAATTTCCTCCCTAAATTAAAGAAGCCTTAAAACTTAAAGTTATCCTCGCTTTAAACAGGGACATACAGGGTCTATATTGGTTGATAGCTACTAGTTTTCCCGTTTTTTAGACTTAACAAAAGAGTCCCTTATGTCCCAAATTTTTGATACTAATATCAACTATGAATTCTTAACTCTTAATAAAATAAAAAAAATAGAATTCTGAGCGCCTAATATCCTTGCGTTATTTTACAACTGAGTAGGCTTTTCCGCTAACCGAGTCCCCTAGTTTGACTTTTTCAAAACAAAATTAAGAACTCTATAGGCTACATAATAGTTAGAGTTTCTTACTCTACGCAAAACTTTTATCAATCTAGAAACTTTAAAGAATATTATGGAGTTGGTACTACACTTAAAAAAACTAAAGCATATTTCTAGAGAAACTCTAGCTAGGAAGCTTCCCTTTATTAGGGGCTTCTATAATTACATTACAAAAATCTTAGTTTAGTCTTCTCAAGCCGAGACAACACAAGAAGTGCTTACTTAAAAATCCTTTTTACCTAAACTTTCTTTGAAACACGTTATTCTAATAAAAAGAAGAAAACAAGTGTGCCCGAAAAATCTGAGTCACGAGCTCTTTAGAAAACACTTGCATATATAATGATGGCTGCAATTTACAAGTCTATAAATTTGCCTTAGTGCTATTAAGTCCTTCAAGTGTGTCCCTTTCAATATGTGGGTTCAAAGTCGAATTACACTATAGGATTTTGTCTAAAGTATTAAAAAAAGTCTCTAAAGCTCTAGAATAGATGTGGAAATAAATACTAAGAATTCGTTTCAAAAGCTGCTTTTTCAATAATTATATAACAGGTTGCATGTGGCTAATATTTAGAAGGCACGTCCAATAAGGTCGCAAGAGTCCTCAACTTTGGGATTAAACCCTAAAAGTAAAAAATCTACACAAGCCCTATAAATTTGAAAATAGAATTTAGTCTTAATAAAAAGCTGCACAATCTTGTAGTAAATCAAGTTAATATTGAGGGGTTTCGAACCCTTGCACGCTTGCTGTGACAGCCCTTGGTCTACCATGTTAAACTAAAACCCCTTAAAATTTCTTCGTTGCTTTTTGTGCTAAAGCAAAGCATCCTTTAGCACACTTTAAAGGGATAACCTCAGCGTTTACTTCTTAGTCGATGGAACATTATTCCCAAGATGCAGGCAGGAAATAAAGCTTTTTCTACTTCAGTAAAATCACTTTAAGTTTTAACCTAGATTATTGTTCTAATAATTCTGTAGAGCGTAGGGTTAAAAAAAGAATAGCTTTACTATATAACCTAAGCAACCTGGTTTTTACTTACTTCGGTATATGTCTGTGCAAATTCTTAAAATATGAAACAAAATAGAGTCGGTTTTGCCTGAAGTTTTATATGGGCTCTCCTCCATCTTATATATAATAAAAATTTAACAAGGAGCCCAAAACCTTTAGTCTCGGGGAGCTTGTATTTACGGCTTTTTACTGCAAGGGACCCCTAGAAGACGGGAAGCTAATTTCTTAATATTGAGCCCTTAGGATCCTCTATTGCTCGGAAAGAAAAGAGATATTAAATTGTAGAGCGAACTCTGGAAACCCTTTTTGCTTTTTTTATTATATATCTCGAGATTTCGTTTGGTTTTTGAGTTAAAATGAAACTCATTTTTAGAGTGCTTGATAAATTACCGGGTCCTAAAGCCCGTAGCAATGCTCTTTCCAAAACTACTTCAACTAGGTCCTTAGCTAAAACAGGTAGACAAGAAGTTTGAACCCAAATAGTATAAAAGCTTTTACTAAAAATCTATTGGTATAGCTGAAGAAATTGGAATCACGGCAGCTCCTTATTAGCTTAAAATAGAAAACTGCACAGTATGAATAAAAAGTCTCTTAGGAAGGGGCGCTCGGAGTGAACCTCCGACTCAAAACTTCTTTGAGTTGCATCTTAACTTTTAAAAAATTGTAAGCAAATTTGTACTCATGTGTGTTTAAGTCCTAATTTTTATTTAAAGGGCTAAAGGGATACAGTCGAAGGTTCATATAAGGTAAAGAGTCTTTACTGAAAGAGGTCTTAGAATTGTTAGATTAATAGTAAGCGAAATAGCTGCCTTTATTTCGGGACTCCTGCTATATAAACCAGCACCTCCTTAGGAATATTTGTATATAATTATCCCTTTTACTAGACCATAAACTAAACGGAATAAGATAGAAATTTAAGAAATTCCTTGTCTTAAATAAAAAAGAAAGACTTGGGTTTCCTTTAACTTGGGATAGTGCTACCCTTTCTCTGATTGCTTTATTTATACAACCTCTTGGGTTTAGCTATTTCCCGCAAGAATATACCCAGTTTGTGGATTTTCTAATACTGAATATAGAAAGAAAGTGTACCTTTACGGGGTGCTTGGCAATTGTAAAAATACAAGGAAGCTCCGGGAGACACATAGATAATTCTGGAGTTATAATTAGACTTTACTTTAGTAAGGAGCGGATTCCCGTTTTGCAGTAAAATCACTTAAATTCTTATCATCATTTTTTGAGCAAACCCTAAGCTAAAATCTTTCTCAACTTAGAGTAAGGTAAGACACAAGACGGGTTTATCCTATCCTAAGGAAGAGAGTTTTGTAAAAAACCCCAAGATTTTTATAACTTGTATACTAAATTGACTAAAAATTCCTAATAAAAAGCTTAGAACATTTTCCTCGACAAAGGAACTGGATTGATTTTTTTACCGCAGGCTTTTAACGTTTTACTAAGTTTCTAAAATTCCGTCCTGAAATATTAACACACAGAATTAGAAAGAAGTAACTAAGAAAGATTTTATCCCCCATCTTGAGGAAAGACTTAACATAAACCTTAAACTCAGGATAGTCAAACTCTATTCATTATATAACTATACCGAATTTGTAAGGCAATTTAAGTACACTAAAACACCTGTTAGGGTACCCATTAAGGTGGTTCCGCTTTTCAATTTTAAAGTAGATATGTCCTGTTATAACCAAAAGTCCTTTTTTTGACTTACTAAGGCATATTCCTCTTATTGTTCTTGTTGTTATTACTAAAGGAGGGTAAAAACTTAGAAATATTAATTATACATGACTTTTCCTGACTGAAGCGAAGCGGAGGAGAGGTAACGCATTTAGTAGTCTTAGTATACTTAAACTCCCACTATAACCAACAGCTTCTTCTTGACTTCTTTTTTACTTTTCTTACGAACTATACTCTTCTAATAACCTATACCTGTCGCTACTACTCCACTTTAAAGTAATTAAGCAAAGACTTTGAATAAAAGCTAAAGATAACAAAGAATCTAGATTCGTTACAACAATATCAGAACCGCTTGTAGAAACCTCTCCGTACCTTAAAACACAAGTTAGTCTACCTCATGGTAACGTATTCTACCCGTCGTATTACCTATCTTTATTGTATTCTAGTTACTGCAGTTCTATAGTATATTAAGTATAAATCAGGTTTTTTTAGAGGGACGCATACCCTTTATTCTTATAAGTTTAAGTATCCTTGATTAAAAATTTTTGGCGATAGGATCCCTATATTTTCTATAGTACTTAAGGCCCTTCGAATTACTTTCTCTTGAAATCTAAAAGTCTAGGCTTCTCTAGATTAATTAGGGCTAAATTTAGATAGTTTTACTCGACCTAAAGCAGACCCCGACTCTCTTGTGTATCTCTAACTGACTATATTAAAATTTCTTAAGGGGGTTATACTTAAAAATCCTCAAGCTTGATATTGCAAGCCCAGGTTAAAATATATAGAGAATAAAAATCTCGGGTTTATAAAATTTATAAAAGTCAACCACAAAGCTTATAAAGAAATCTTAAGACTTGTTTACATACTCCACACTTTAGTTAATAGCTTACTTGTCTTTATTAAACAGGTTCCGCGCTTATCTTTAAGTATTCGCCCTAAGCCTATCGCTGTTTAAAATTACTTAAAAGTTTAGGAGGGTTCTTCTTTTTTAGTTTGTAACTTATGCTTACAAAACTAAGAAAAGGGTAATATATTACACCTTTAAGTGCTCGGGCCTTTTACTCCTACTCCTATGACTTTATTCAAAATTTCCCCTATTCCTTGTGTTGTTTTAATTAACCCGGGCTATAGAGCCAGACTGCTTTAAGCTAAAGCCTTTTTAAAATTTTAACTGAAAGGGATATCCCTGTGCGGGTGGTAACTATACGCGTTTCTTTACCCAATTCTATAAACTCTAAGAGAAATTCTTTTTATTTCCATGTTATAACAGGGCTAACCCAGCTTAGAATTATAGTCATGCGCAGTTTTAAACTTCATATAGGACCTAGGACCCCTCCTCCTATAGTACTAGGAAAGGACTGAGATAAGTTACGAATCTCCTTCCCAGCTTTTTAATTTAATATATGAGTCAGGAAACATTAAAGACAAGAAAGTTTTTATCTATTTACCAGGAGTATACTACTAAAATAGGTTTGAATTAGAAATATATATATATATATCTAATTCAAACCCCTACTCGAGTTTTCGTTTTTCTACCTCACTAGGAGGGCGTTTGTATAAGTATAACCTTGCAAAACTCTAATTTACAAGAGCTTTTCTAGTACTCTGTCTTATAACAAGCAATGCTGGGGAGAGCTTATGAGACGGAGTTCTTCCTCACCCACAAAAGAAAGGAAAGTTGCACACCCTACGAGCGAGGCTTTTTCAATTTCTTTCTTTATTTGTAGATTCTTGGTTAGTAAAAGGTATCCCATTTTTATAGAAAGGATTAACGCACACTAATCATCGGGGAAACTAAGTTCTTTTATGAGTCGCTAGATTCGCTTCTTATGCTTCAAAGACACGGGCTACTATTTCCTTTATTTTATTAACAAAAAATCAAACTTTAAGATTCAATAAAGGTTCTAACAAAAGCAACATCTGCATTAAAGCAGCACCTAGTTGATTATACCACCCTGAGCAATCTCATTTTTGGGATTGGGAGCCTAACTCTGATTGTATAGAAAGCTAAACTAAAGTAATACAATAGGAAGACTTTAGGTAGTACTGATAAACTTTATAAGGAGACTTGGATTCCCTAAGCCGTAAGTGCTTTTACCTGGAAGGACAGGTCTAAATTTTTAATATTGTGAAACGGGTCCTTTGCCAAAAATAGGGCTCTAATTATATCTATATATAGTTATATATTTCTCTTTATATTGTATCAAAATTTCTTGTTATATTTACTCTCTCAGATCAAGTTTTATTGACGAGCTATAAGCCCGCCGCCTCAACAGCAAAAAGACAAAGTTCTAATAAAGACTTTTATCAAGAAATTCGTAAGATTTTTTACAAGGGATCTTCCCTTTTAACTAGCAGTCCCAGATATTAACAACTCCAAACGCGATTACATGAAAAACGTACTCGTAAGAGTAAAATGCATATAAATTTTTTAGAAATGCCAAAGGCTCCGGTCGTAATACGTACTAAGTTACTTAGTCCGAATAACAGATTAAGATAAAGAGAATGCCCTTAACAGTCGGATTGAACAAAAGGACTCCTTTAAGACTTTTTTTTTACTATGAAAATACGGGGTCTCTTACTAAGATGGCCGAGGAATTACAAAAAACTAGAATTTGTTTAAGTTCAAGGAAAAACCAAAGACAAATAACTAAGACTAAGTAAAAAGAAGCCCCTGAATGAATTTATATACTTTATCCTTATGTATGAGCCGGCTCGCCCAAGATTAAGGGTTAACTTTGCTTTTTTGTTAACTACTGCCTAACCTGAAAAAAGCTTTGCTGCAAAATCCATAGAAGTTTTTATTCTTTGGATATCTTTAGAGGTTCAGGGAAAGAATAAACCTCTTCAAATAATAGATCTGATTCCTGCACAGCTAGTCCGCCCTTCTGCCTAAAAAAAGGAATGAATATACAAGGTAAGCCCCTTAACCTTAACTGAAGGTTTTTAGTATCGTTTAAAATCCCCGCAGTAAATAGTTATTCCCACTACTAGTTATGGAGAGACCCTTTTTATACCCTACAAGAGATCCTTTTTGCAATATTACTCTGCCTTAAGGCACCCTAAAAAGCTTCCTTAAGTCCTTTTTTTACAGTACAGTGAGTTCACTAACGATATAACTAATAAAAGCTTCTATATATATTATATATCCAAATAAAGTCTAATCTAATACAGTAACTCCATTATAACTACACCAGCTCCAGGTCCGAAGCCCCATAACAAAGGATGACCCATTTCCCTCCAAGGTACAGGTATATAATAATATTGTTTAGCCTATAAGAAAGGTATACGGATACAGACTAAAGCTCTAGTAACTCTCTAATTAAGATAATTCAAAAAGGGTATATAAAACAATTAAGTCAGTAAGTCAAAAGAGTAAGCATAAGCAGTGGGTATTATAAAGGATCTATACACATTTATTAACAACACCCCCTTCTCTGCGTTACAGTCGGTAAGAAGGACTTCTTCCCATATCATATTAAGTTTGTTCCCTCCTTAGCGATAAGAACAGAGTACACTGAGGAAGCTTAGACAATCTTATACTATCTATATATAATCTATATAAAGTAACTACAATATATACAATAAGCGGTAATACAGTAACACTAGCTACAAAAAGTACAGCTACAGCCATAAAGCTCTTACTACTCCTTTTACTACTAAGAAAATCCTAATAATAAGAAACTAAGGTCTAGCAGCTCTAGGTATAGGTCTTAATAAAAGTCTGAAGGTTAAGAGTATAAGAGTGTATTACAAAAGCAAGTAAGAATTTGATGATTATAACAGAAGTATGTATATTCAGAATACTATATACCTCCTTCACCATGTTCCAGTTGGGAACACCGACTACTCTATATACTATAAAGGCTTCTCTCTATAGTAGACAAAAGAACTATAGGAATTCTCCTTAAAACAAAAGTAACTATGAAACGCTCAAAAGGGGTTGCTTTCTTGTTTAGTACTTTTATGTATCTGTAGCAAAGTAAATAATACAAAAACCGGCGAAGTTATTAAAAGCTTTGTTTTTTCTATCTTAAGAGGAAGTATTTACCTATTGTAATTTGAATTTGTACGTTTTAAGGGAGTTCCAATATGGTATGAGCTGCAAGGAATTGAAGCAAAAGTCATGAGTTTCCGGTAAAGACGAGCAAGATAGAATTCGCGCTGAGTCGGTTTCCTTTTATCAGGTATTCCCTTTTCTATAGATTTGCTTAACTAGACAGGCATTTTCTATTGAATCTAGAATTCCAACTTTAAGTTTTAAAGCAGGTATCCTTTTTTAGGTTTTGACAATTAAATTAAGTAAAGGGATTTCTTCTTTATTCAGTTCCCGCAAGTTTTCGAAGTAAGTTGAAAGTTTTTTATTTTCTTAGTAGAAGATAGGTAGTACACTAGCTACAGTAATTGGTATAGGCAATAAGGGATACAACAGAGGCAGTACAGGAACCCCTTAATTATATAAGATATAAGACTGGCATAGGTTCTAATAAGACTAATAAGATACTTACACAGAATTTACAAGCTCTCAGAAAGGTATGCAAAAAGTTACGAGGAATAAGAAGAAATAGAAGTCATAAGATTCTATATGAAAATAGACATCAAAGGCCAGGGTATAAAAACAGGATAAGGAAAAGGGTAAGCGCACTTACACAGCATAGAACCTGGTCCATAAACAAAATGAAAATGTAAGAAAGCTAGCCAACAATTCTTCATGCGTGAGTGCTTTTCTGAAAGTGAGACATAATTGAAAAAAAACAAAAAAAGTTGCATGCACTGTTAAAACGACTTACTCTTAATAGAAGTGACCTATTTCTATAAATAAGGTCTGCAGAATAATAGGAAATTTCTATGCCAAAGGAGAAGATTATATACAGTGAAATAAGTAGAATTAGTTCCATTAGATAACCTTTTTTCACTACGAGTAGGCAATTTTCGAGTATCAAGTATATAATAGCGACTCTTTTTACAAATTTGCTTACAAGTCTAACCCATTCTGAAACTTGTTCTTTCCTGGAAATTCAAAAGCCTTCTAATGCTAAAAATCCTTTAAACCCGCTTTAAACTAAGGAAATTTCTTAATACATCTTTGTTAACTAGAACTGAGAACTTAGGGGCATACGTTTTTAAGTAAAAGGGTTACAAAAGACTCAGTACAAAAAAGACAATTAAGTAGAGTAAACTACAAGAATACAATAACTACACTAGCTACATTAACAGGTACAGGCAAGAACAGACCCTACGCCATTAGTATTAGACAATATCCCGGCAATTTAGTTACTATAGGAATATCCTCTCTTAATCTTCATTTCAAGGGTTTTATCATAAATTTAATAAGTATAGATTTTACTAACTTGTGACAGAAACCAATACTTGTGAATTATCCGCTTCTACTCATTTAGAAGAAGTTTCTTTTACTTTATATAATATATCCTTACCTGATCCCTTAACTATTACTTCCATGCTTCGGTTATATACTAAGAAGAACCACTTTTTGTAATAACTGCTTTCTCCTCTTTCATAGCTATCTTAATCTTCATAACTTTCTTAAGAGCTGGTATACCTTGGAGCTATCTGTATTTGTATCTTATGCCTGCCTAACCTTTTAGCAGCTATAATCACCAACTACTGCTTACTGACTTCTCTACCCTATTTCTTATTCAGAGCCGAGCTCTTCTAAATAACGAAAGAACCCTGATAACTTTACTTAAATGCCTTAAAGGGAAACCTCTCTTTTAAAGAATTCTTACCTGGTTAAGCCTTCTCCCTTTATTTTAGATTTTAGATCAGGAGCTGAAAAATAAGAACTCTCCCCAATTTATAAGAAATTAGGATGATTCCTATTATGTTTTAGCCTTAGTTTATAAAACCCCCTTTTCTCGTTAGATAGCTACTCCTTGGGTTTGTCTTACTCTTTGTTCACATTCTTCCTTCCAGCTATCCTTTCTATTTTTCGAGGGTTAAATCCCCGGCAGTTTTATATTCATTTTCTCGTCATAAGTAACCGCTGCTTTATCTAAAACCTCTGTATCAAGCGTCGACCTTTAAGAGTTTAGACTACCGAATAAAACAACGAATTCCTTTAATAAAAGCAGAAGCCCAAGGCTCCTCTGGCCGGTTTAAGACTTCCCTCGTTAACCAGAAATCCGGGGAACAGGCAACCCTTAACCTTTCTTAGTAGAGCTACAGGAACGTAAACTTCAGGAATAATAAACTTAAGTCTTTACTTTGACTAATTAGTATTCTTGTTCTTGCGAGTTTGTTAAAAGTTTTTTCTTTACCCCTAGTAGTATTACAGGGAATTTAAAGAGGGAAATGCGAGTACTACGCTAAGGAAAATTTAGATTTTTTACTAATTGACTTTAAATCAAGTTAAAGAATAAGATAAACCTTTCAATTACTAGCGGCAAGAAGAAGCCTTTTTAATTGCAGTTCTACCTGTTATAACTTTAGCTTTGGTTAGCGTTCGTTAAGGTTTCTTTTTTCGAAAAAAGGAAACACGAGTAGTTGAGAATATTAAAACTTAAGAAAATCCAGGTTATACTTCCGAGGAATAGTTAATACCTAATTGTAATCTTTAGGTTGACAAATTCACTAAATGCTTATATAGCGATTTCGTACGCCAATTGATGCTGTGTGCGTTCGAGGTATCTCCTTACTTGAGAAAGATTGTCAAGTATTTTTTAATAATTAATCATAGAGAAAAAATTCATACATCACAAGGTATTATAGCGCATTAAAAGCCAGGTAAATGGCCTTCGAAAAGCTTTTCAATTTTATTTAAGAATAGCGCGGTTATAATTTCAGTCTTTTTCTTTTTAAGGCTCGCGAAAAAGAAATGGGGAGTTTCAGAGGGTGCGTGTACCAAGGAGTACGTCAAGTACTAAGCATTTTTTTATCTACCAGCTTTCAAAGCAAATGCATTTATTCAGTCCTATGATTTGAACCTTGTTAAATAAAATAGAAAGAAAAACTTATAAAAACTAAAAAAAAATTGTGATCTAAGTATAGCCAAGCTTTGCAAGCAAATCTAAGGTTGAGCTTTGTGTAATAGTAAAAGAAACTTAATTCTAAACCATCTTGGGTAAATTTAGATAGTCTACTTAATTAAAGTGGGTCTCTGGGTTCTTAATAGACTTCTATAAGTTTAACGGGACTTTAACTTTAAAAGGGCTTGTATATTAGAAAAAGTTTTAGGTTTAAGCTTTTTTAGTAACAGTTATAAACCCGGGACGGCGCCTATAGAAAGTACTCCTAGTCGGTTTTCTTAATAAGACCTTAGTTTAACCAAGCGCAAGGTAAGAGGCCCTGTTTTACTCTCTATTATCAGAGGGCAAATTAAGTCCGTGGAATCAGAAAGATGTTCTATATCACCAAGGGCTTCAAAAAAACTTTTATTAAGATTTTTTGTATGACAGCCCATTGAAGAAAGATCTTAAAACTTTATTAACTTGGTACAAAGGGTTCTATTTTCTTCACCAGATAGGGGTCGGGGACTCTCCTTTAAGGGGTATACCGTGTAAAAATAGGGATTGTTATTTATAAAGATACGCTTTTTAGTTTACCGCCTCTTTCTTTCCTATGGCTTTAGAAAGGCTTTAAGAGGTCTACCCTTTTCACGCTTACTGGATCCTTCCGATATTCTAGATTTTCCGTCGATGCTTAAGGGGGTGTTGCTTATAGAATTTCTTTAAAAGTTTTCTCAAATTAAGAGCCCGAGTTCCAGTACTTTAGAATTCTTAAATATTACCAACCAAAAGTTTTAGTACCCCGGGGCTATAGACACACGTGGAATTTCCTTTTGTATTAAGAATTTAGTGAGGTATCGTAGTGTGCTAAGAAGCTAAAGCTAAAAAGTCCCTAGTTAGGAAGCGGCAAACTCAAGTATAGATGATGAAAGACTAAAGCAAGGCTCAGACTAAAAGCTTGTTGTTGCGTAAAGTAAGATGTAATCCTTATCTGATAAGTGAGTGCAGCAGTTCCATCCCATAGAAACTCTGCTAAATCGAGCTAAGTCCTTTGCAGTGTGATAGTACATTATTACGAAAGGCAGCTCAAAATAAGCGGAATTCCTTACTAGACTAGACGAAAAAGATACTAATTCTGATTTATACAATAAAAAATTTTTTATTTCGGGTTATGTCAGTTTCTTCTAAAGCGGATTCTCTAAAGTGTCCGAAACGCGGGTCCCTCTAAGAGCCCCGAAAGGCTCGAAAAGCTCTTGTTTAAGACCTGGGCTTCGCCCTAATTATTTTCGTATAAACTTATGAAAGTCTCTTTTTTTACTATCCGAACTGAAAGCTATACAAGAGTTTTTTTGTACCAGATTTGTTAGCTTGCAAGACTCTGTATTTGCAGTCTATCGAGCACACATATTTCATTGTGAAGCCTCCTGAAATTTCCCTATTTTTCTATGGGCCTTGAAAGCCTGTGGAAACACTTTTTCCCAGGATGCTATAACTTAGGTTTTCTTCCCCTTTCACCTCACTTCTGACAAGATAAAAATGACTTATTAATTATTAATCAGGTATAGTAGATCCAAATGGGTTCCCTTATTCTTAATAAGAGGAAGTTTGAAATTTCTGAGAATTCCTTTTACCAATTTATTCCGGGACCCTTTTGTTAGAGCCTGTCTACAGATTTTGTATAATACCTTCAATTCGGTATTGGTTTAAAAGCCTTGAATCAAGTGAGATATACTTTATATTCCTTATCTTAGAGGAATCCGCTTATGAGAAATTGATACCTATTTATAGGCATAGTTCCGGCGCTGCGTTAACGCTATTTATATATTTTGTGAAAGGCTCCGCTTTTAGTTAACTAAGTATATTCTGCCCTATTTTTAACTTAATTAGTTAATTCTGATGTATATAAGTTTTTGGAAAGTTTCATACTAACTTGAGGGTTCCTTACTCGTAAAACTTGTTTAAAGTTTTGGAGAGGGTTACCGCAGTTATAAAAAAGAAGGAATTAACATCTAATTTAGTGAAAATTCCTTAGTAGAAATAAGACAAAAGTGACTTTTAGCAAAAAGAAAGTTCTCCTTTTTTTGTATTTGTGTAAGTAATAGAATGATAGTACTCTTGGATTTCTTAGGTTTCGTAAGCAACCCTACTTGTGATTTATTTTCACTAAAGCAACTTTCAATTTATAGGGTTATTATATAAATTTAGAAAAGACAAGGAAAACCTCCCTTCCCCGGGATTTATGAAAAGTAAAAGAACCCCTCTTAGAGCCTTAAATCTAAACAGAATTGCCTTAAGTCCAAAATTGAAACCTTGCAGAGTTTGAGAGCAATTCAAGAAAAGAGGGCAAGCCTATAGCCCTCGTTTTTAATATAAAAAATTGACCTATTATAAGGCTTTGCGCAATAAAAGGAGTTTTAGAGTACCTAGTTTAAGTATTCTTCTAAGACTTATTCAAAAAGGAAAGGATTTCGGTAGGTAGCTGCTTGCTCGAGTATAAAAATTTGATTACGTACTTGTTAAAATACGGGCTAGCATGCGGGGAGAATTTCTTAGATAGGAGGAGACTCTAGCAGAAAGGGTTAAAGAGTCCCACGGGAGCTTTTGGGCTATAGACAGTATGTTATAAGTTTGTTAATTTTGGTGTATCAAAATCATATTTAATCTAGTTACTAACCAGGCCAATAAGAGAAACCGCCCTTTAGAAGCTATAAAACGGAAGGGAGGCTGTCAGATGGTAAGAATTGTAAAGATAAGGGGTTCTAAACCAGTATTAAGGGCATGTAAGTCAAAAGGTCTACAATCCAGGAAGGCTTTCCTTTTGGCAGTTTAAGTTCCAGGTCCAGCTTCCGGGAAAGGTATGACTAAGAAGGGGGTGTATGTATAATAAGAAAGCTATTAAGAGTTCCGGTTTTCTTCTAGGAAAGCAGCAGAGATGAGTATAAGAATTTTCTTATATCCTGTTACTTAAATCCTAGGAGTCTCCCTTGTAAAAACTTAATATCCCAAGATAAAGGACTTATTTCTTGTAAAAAAAACTTCCCTGGCTTTTATAAGAAGACCTCGAAAACTCTGCCTACATTATAGAGGCCCCTTAAAAGTGCTAAGCTACTTAGACTAGAAATTTCTTAGCATAACTTTTTTAAAGATTTAACTTAAGGGTCAATTTTAGGCTTCAGATTTAACAATTAACAAACAGAGCACTGCCTAATAATTTTTTAAGACTCTCGAGAAACCCACCTGCTGAATTCCTTGTACTTTAAACTCATAAAAAAGGAAAACTTCCTTAAGAATTTTTCTCCTTTACATATGGATTTTCTAGAGCCCCTAACCCCAAAAGAAATCCGATATATAGTTACCTTTCGCCTTTGTAGGAAAGTTAGCCTCATTTACTCCGAAGAAACATCACTAAGGGAGCCCCCTTTTTAAATTACCTTCATTAAACCCCGAAAATAGGAAAGAAGAAAAACCCCCTAGATGACTTTTACAAAATGAAGGACTTTAAAGGACACAAAGGTGCGAAAGCCCTAAAATTTCTAAACTTTCTTTTTTCATTCTACCTCAGGAATATCTCTTATGCTATAGTTAAGCCTAAGCGTCCCTCCTAGAAATACAAGCCTAAAAAAGAAGGTTTGCTTAATCCTTTTTGAGCTGGGTGGAATTTATAACGGGCGATAAAGGAACTAAACTCTTTGTATTAGCAAGGTGTGGGTCGCCTTCTCCTAAGAGTCTGGGTTTTACAAGAATAAAGTCTCGTGGATTTTAGTTATAGAGTCTTAAGAAAAAGTTTTTAGCTCGCTGTAGAATACCAAATGAAATTTGCAAAAAGCTCAGAATCATAGGACAAGTCCCTTAATTCGATATAACTTCAACTTGAGCTAAACAGGCGCATTTACTTAAGGTCTATTCGGTCCGGCGGCTAAACTCTATATTACTTACACTTACTTCACACCAGAACACAAGACTCCTTTTGGATTTGGGAGGATGTACTTAAACATATTTTTATTATTAAACTTATATATGATATATGAAAAAACCTCTTAAGAAGGAGCTTGGCAGGGAAACTTTGACGCGTTTCTTAAATTTAGTGACATGGAATCCAATCCAGAAGAAAAGATTCTCCAGCTATAAACTTTAGTAGCTCTTACTGGCTTTAACTAATAAAAGGAATTCCTCTTCCTTAGAAATTGCCGGGGAACTCCTTAGCAGGCATACCCCTTTCCAGGATACCTACAAACCTAGCTTGTATCTGAAGTCTTGTTATTTACTTTCATATCCGGCTTAATCTCGCTATCCGCAGTATAACCCTCCCTAAATTAATACCTATCTTACTATCCAGAATCAGAAACAAGGAATACAAGAGCCACTTTTTTGTAACTTTAATAGCTACAAAGCAGCTTCAACCTTAACGCCTCCTTTTCTACTATAGGGCTCACCCCTCTTTATAGTGTTAGCTACAAAGGTATTCCCCTTAAATTGTAAATCTTAGCCTTATCTTATATACCTATAAACTTAGGGAACCCCCAGTCTAGTTATACTACTTTAGAATTCTCCTATTACTCTAGAGACTGGAAAACCCCAGAAACAAGGAAAAGACAAAAGAGCAACTCCTATAAGATTGAGAAGAGAGAAGTCACTAATATCCTTGGAATTTCCGTGTTGTTTTTAAGTCTTAAGTAGCAAGCTTTCTTATAATATAGTCAATATCTTGTTTTCTTACAAAATAGACTTACTTGTACTTATTTGTTTTCTATTTAATTATGTTATGTATATGTAAGCTAAAATTCTTAGTCTTGGGAATCACAGTTTCGTGCTTTATACTCTTTTTGAAAGGAATTCCTTGCTTCGGATATTCTAAAGAAGATACACAAAGTATAAAAAACCCTAATCCAATACCCTTTATTATAAAACTGAATCTAATTTCTGGTATAAGAGTGTTAAATAAGGTTTTCCAAGGCTATTCATAGTTTTTATTGTTCAAAAGTAGTTGTACTTTTCGTTAGCTAAAAAAGGGTAAAGGCATTTGCTAAACAGAGTCTTGTTAACCGAATCTAATTCTAATAGAGAGTTTACTAAAAGGGGGGGTGTTGCTACTTCTTACTTAAATTCCCAAAGAAGCGTTCTTATGGCCTTGTATACTAAGCTTTTAACCCAGCCTACTCTATACGACTTTCATGGACTAAACACTCAAATGAGAGAGGGTCCTTGCAAAAACGAAGATTCTAAAAAAATGAAGGGTTATACTAAATTCCCCTTCAGTCACAAGGACTGCCTTTACAAAAAGAAGAATAAATAGAAAAAGTGCTCTCATTGACGACGGAATTAAGTAGAAAAAATAGTAAGGGGTATCTCCTGTACAGGTAATTTGAGTTCTTAGAATTATATAAGCTCAGGCTCGGTTGGTAGGGCAAATGACAGGGAATCCCCGGGTCGGTGATTCAAATCGACCCCTAAGCATACTTAAAAAGGAAAGTTAAGGCATGGTTTGACGGGGGGCACTTGCCTCTCTTTTAAGTTCCTGTTAAAGGGGTTTTTTTGAGTTTTATGATTCCTTAATTAAGGTAAAAGAAAAACCTAATCTTAGTAATAGAGAAGCTCTATTACCTTGGTTAACCTATTACTCAGAGGTATGGGGCAAATCGGGGAGCATTAAGAAACCCCGTTCAGATTGTAACGGCTTACCGCTTATAAAGCCTTCTTTGTACAAAAGCTAAAAATTCTGCTGGGTAAGTACTAAACTTTAGTTTAGAGAGAGTTTATTAAGTGTACCGCGTAAGGCACGCGTTTTTCATTAGCTATTTTCATATCCTGTGTCGCGAAGAGTTTTAACATTTAACAGATTTGTATGGGTTACTTAGCGGGGTTTTCTGCCTTATTTTATAGTAAGTCAAGTTGAAAAAGAAGCTTCTTTGAACAAAAAGGAATTAAAAGAGAAGCCAAGCTCTTCGTTTAGATGTGCCTAAGATTTATTCGAATAGGAACAACAGCGCAAGCCTAGCATATTTTATAAAAAGAAAGTACTTTACAAGACTGAGAGCTTACTCTACGAGAAAAAACCTCCGACACAAGAAGTCTAGGGAGACTCTATAGCTTTAGTCCTTAAGTGGTAGGTTTATCTGTTACTGAAGAAGCCCTTCAAACGAATATCCTTAAATATACTCTTAGGGTAAGTGTTGGTTGGAACCTGAGCTTTTAAAGCAAAATTTATAGATTTACTTGGATTTTTTTATCTTGACTTTAAGAATACAAGCCCTTCCTAGGCAAGCTGTATAGTATTTTATTTGCTTAGGTAATAATTTTTTTTACAAACAACGAGACAATATTGTACCTTTTTCTAGTTACATTTCATTTGTAGTCATTCACTTTTTTAGTTAGGCAGCTAGGAGTTAATCTTAAGGAATACAAAACCTAATTAAAAGAAGCTCTTATTTCAGAAATGTTTTATACCCAAAATACTAGTTTTTAGTAGGTTAAGTAATGAAATAGCACCATAATCAACAGCTGTTATCAAACAAAAGAACACCCTTACAAGGTTTTTGAATTTGTAAGGAGGAAGAACAAAGCTTTTTCCTTATAATTATAAAAATTTTGTGCCTTTACCTTAAGTTAATTGGAATTTTAAGGGTAGCGTAGCCTGGCTCCTACTGTCACGTTAAAGTCTTCCCTTACTGCCCTTCAGTATCTAGTACTAATACGAGAGCATGCCCTAATTTCTTTTATATAGTATTCCTTTATAAAAAAAGAGCTCCCACTATTAGGATATTAGGAAAAACCTCGGTAAATCTTAAAAATGTACAAAAAACAAGGATATACTAACACCGTAGATAACTAACTACGAGAAAGGCCTTAGAATTGTTTAATATTTCGAATAGAGTTCCCGGTCTTAAAAGCATAAGTTAGTTCTCATCAAGACATGGAGCTTTTAAAATGTTTTTAATTCTTCTCAAGTTAAGTGGATCCAAACAAGAACACTTTATTCAGAGTTTTGTTATCAAAATTATATCCAACAGTAAACAAGGAACCCTCTTTTTTGCAGCATTTCCCGGGGTATACTAAACTTTTCTTTCACAGTAGCTGCTCCTTAAAACTAGCGTTTTGAGTTTACGGGGCGAGGTGAATTCTCGGTCATAATTTCAAAAGGACCTTCACCTGAAGTATGAAGGAAGTATATAGAAATAATAGGTATCTTTGAGATTATATAGCATATAGCAGCTATTTTCTAAGAGTTTGACTATAGAGGGGTCCTCCGTTTGGTTTACTTTAGGTTATAGCATATTAAGAACCCACAGCACAAAAACAAATTAGATCCTGGTTTATCAAAATGTAGCCTTAGCTTTTACGGAGTAGGCTCTATACCTTTAGCGGGGCGGAGATACTTATAAGGATTTCCTTTATCTTTTTAGTAATTAATCGGGGTTCCCTTGGAGTTGATAGGAGTTGTTCGAAAAAAGTACTCCTTTATAAGCTAGTATTAAAGAGTTTTACAAGAGTGAGGTTTTCCTGAGGGGCTTGTCTTAGCATTAGTCATTAAGTTATCATCCCTGTCTAGTACGGGGCCCTTCTTATAGATCTTTTAGCAGCAAAGGGTTCTTTTTAAAATTTAAAAGGCAAGAAAAAAGAATTCCTATACTTTATCTAAAAAAAAGAAAAAGGGAACCCCGGTTAAAAGTAACCTAAAGGGTATTCTTTATTCGTCTATTTAAGCTTGGAATATAATAGGGCCCGAGAAGAAGATCCTTGCTTAGTTCCTAAGTTTCTGCGCTTCAGAAAGATTGAACTAAGGATATAGAGCTTTGCTCTGCCTTTTCACTCGTGCATTTTCCCGGTCTTTCTCTAACAGATTCTTCAAGGATCCACTTTGATTATTCCTCCGTCTATCTATATGGAATAGTTTTCAGCTCTTAGCACGAGTAAGAAACTTGTACACTCTTCCTGAGTCTTTGTAACTGTATTACCCTTAACTAAAATACAGGACCAGCAATAGAATGAAACCCTAAACTTATTACTATTACCTGCTCTAAACTCCTACGAAATTAGTACAGCAAATGAGAAGGACCCCTTTTCTAAAGATCTAAAAAGTGGATATCCGAAACGGAAACTATTATCCTGTATATAAATAGAATTTCTAAAACTGCTGAGTATTTGAATAAAATACTTCGTCTAAAGGGCGCCCCTTGTGAAGTGTAACTTGTGTAATATAGATTTTTACTAAACTTAAAGAGCTGTAAAAGCATGTAAAATTTTCATTTCTTTTTGAGATCAAGTATCTATCCTATATACGAGCAAGTATAATAAAGTAAACCTTTAGTAGAAATTGGTAGAAAACACAGCTTTGTACATAACAGCCTTATGATAATCTCGGATCTCGTTTTGGTAGAGTAAATCAGCTTATAACTAGATAAAAAATAGATTTAGGAACTATCCAGAATTTTGTTTACTCATGACTTTAAAAAGGTCGCACCCTTAGCTGTACTTAGTTGTATATTAAGGATTAGTCTAATTGCAAAAAAGTACATTATTAAACCTGACTAAACCTAAGTCTTTCCGTACCACCGGAGTCTGTATCCGGGCCCCCTCAAAATTAACGACAAGTTAAGGGCCTGTTTTATTCTAATTCTAAATAGTAAAGAAAACTCCAAAGGAAACTAACTGGAACTTCTGTTTTTTATTCTACATTTGTTAATTAAACCTTGGGATTTTTCTACTCTATTTATAGAAACCCCTTCGAACAAGTACCCCCGCCAAAAATTTTTTGATAGTTAATGTAGTTTATGCTCTGAAATATAGAAAAGATTCTGAGTATACGAAATGGGGAATAGGGCTGGTGGGTAAGACTTTCACACGAGTGGATTATTACTTAAAAGACTTTTCTTAAATTTAATGTTGCTTAATTTTCGGCAGGACTTGAAACTTTGTTTTAAACCGTTTAGTACGCTCAATTCCTAGAGAAGTCTTACTAAACTATATTCGAGTTTTCCTAAATGAAAGAAATTTACCACAGGAGTTCCCTTTAAAATTTCTTGTTTACAGACACAAGGAAACGAGTACCTTATAAAGGATAGTTTAATAATTATGCACTCAGTATCAGTATTAGTAAGAGGCTTTTAGGAGCTCACACCGGTAGCAGGGTGTAGTGATTTTCATTCATAAAATTAGACCCCCAAAAAACTAAGGCTTTTATTCAGCTCATTAAATTCTAGAAAGGTGGGAACTTAAAGGCTTCAAATTCACTAGAAAAAATCACTGCTTTAACTTTGAGTTTTGAAGTATTATACGACTACAGAACGAAATAAAAGTATCTAAAAACTAGCTTTGCGCTGCTTTATAGGTTTTTTTTTAAAGCTAAGTCAAACCAACCTGCTCGGCAAAGGTTCCTCTTAAGAGACTCAAGTCAGTAATAAAGTTACGTAAAAAGGTTTCCAAAATCTAAATCGATATCTTTTTTCTGGGATTTCCTATAATATACATTACCTAACTTTCTCATTTTACGCAGTAATACTCTTTGTTTATAAAGCTATAATAAAAAGTGTATATAATAAAATCTCATTCTATTACATAAGTAATAGAGGGTGAGAGTTTTTTGTTTTGTATTTCCCTTTGTTCTGACTTATGCCTACTCTCTATGTATGATAGAAAGAAAGTAAAGGGCTATATAGCAGGGTTCCAGTCAACCCCTTTTTCTACGAAGTTATAGATAACCTTTTTATATGATAAGCAAGCTTTATATTTAAAGTCTCTTTCTTTTAGTTTATATAGAATCTTAATTCTTACTTTTGTATTGTCCAATTAACGAGAACGTGGTTTTCCCTGTACTGTAAGAGGAAGTTTTTCTTATTGAAGGATTGTTAGAGTAGAGTTGGAAACGGCAATGATCGGGGAGGACTCTTTTATGCTAACTACTAAAGACTTTTGTAATTCCTCAGTGCTTTGTGCTTTAAGGAAAAAACTACATACTTAGGTACGGGTGAATATACATTTTATAATATAAGATGGATAAAGCTCTTTACTCTAGGAGGCTCTCCGTGTTCAAACCGCTATAACTGAATATAAATAATCTCTTAAGTAAGCCTACAGAAAAATTAGAATTACACAGAGAAATCCGGAACAAGCTTCATCTTTAATTACATTACCTTGTTTTGCTCTTCTATTATTTGATTTTGACTTTCATTCTAAGTCTTTTTTGATGTCCCAAAGCGAATTCTTGTTACGAGTTTTTTCATTTCTTTTAGATAACCAAAAGCTCTTTAGAGCGAGGCAGTGTTACCTAAGTACAATTTCATATTAAGTGTCTTTATAAAATTTTTATTTAAGCAGATTTTGTCTTAACCCTTATCTTACTCTTACAGGAGTTCCATTAAATCGAGATACTTCTAATAGCCAAATCTCTTATCCACTCCAGGATTGCCCTTATTAACTCTTGTTAGTCCATAGAATATCGAATATCCCGGTAAAGTTACCAAACCCTCTCGAGTTTAAGGTACCCTCGCAAGTAAGAGGAAAGATTTTAACCGGTCAGAAAAATGACTTATTCCTAAATGGATCCGATCTCTTGCTAATAAACATAAAACGGGGGGCTCCCGAAGAAGGGAGAAATTTTTAGCCTAATTCAAAGGGCACTCGAGAAGGGCTTGAAGTGGGTATACTTTCTTAGTGTTCCCTGAGTTAGAGAACTACTTTACTCCTTATTTGAAAAGTTATGCGTCTATATACTAGAGTTTTATTAAAACAAAAGCTTTGGGTGAACCTCTACTCTAAGGAGAAATAGAGATTTTTGGCGTATATACCCAAATTAATGCCTCTTAGGTTGCCTCGGACTTTTTTTGCACTATATATAGATCTACTCGGGGACCTTTTTTTAGTACGGTAACTCTTGCCAAATTCTTTGTAAAACCCAGTAAAAGGTGTTTCTGGGACGAAAAAAACTAGTCTTAATTTGCGCAAACTCGACTAGAATTATTTAGGCCCGTTAAAACTACTCGAGAGGCTGAGATAAACATAATAATGGGAACTTTAGGTATGTAACTGTAGCTTAAACACTACAAAAATCTCGGCCATAAAAGCGGGGATATTACGCCAAAACTGTGTGACAAGAAAAAGCTATTCAGAATGTAAGAATATATGGGGGCAGTAATATATAACCCTTATAAGTATAAGGTAATAAAAAGGATACAAATCTATTGTTTTGATATAGATCCGGGAACCTCGCCCCTAACCGAGAAGTTAGTAAATGAGGCTAAAGTTGTATCACTCCTCTCGAAGTATACTTAAGGGCTTTTAAGGGTATAACAAATACTACAAAGTGGTTTATGTATAAAAGGTTTTCCAATTGAGTTGATAGACCGAGATATAAGATGGCAGGACGTAATAAAAAACTATAGACAAACGTGGGTTCGAATCGACCTGGGGATACTCCACTTTTTGACAAAAACTTTTTAGAATGTGACCTAAAATCTGTAATTGACAGCTTTAACAAAACAAAAGGGGTCTTTTGGAGTTTTTTAGGTTCGCATCCGCTGAATTATACTAGCGTCTTTGGCTTTGTCCCAATTAGTTATTATGGGTGACGTGTGCTTGAATAGATGCGGGTATTTAGGGGTTTTAGCCTATTGCCCTGGAATAAGGGATTCTCATTATTAAATGACCGAAAGCCCGCCTAAAACCAAAGTACTTAATTTCTAAATAAGGAATCCTCTCTTACTTGTAAGGCCTATAACTTGTACTAAAAATCCTTAAACCCAAGCTCTCTTATTTCTTGTGTTATAATCTTAGTCTTAATACCTAAAGCTGCTATAGTGCCTCTTCTCTTAGTCTTTGTAATACTCTTTCTTAATACCTTGACTTTTCTTAATCTAAAATAAAAAATACCCATGCTGAGAGCTATACCTCTCCTATGGGCTTTATCTTCTATCTTAAGAGCTTTACTTGTACCCCTCTGTGTAGCTACGAGTTAGTGTATTAGGATGATTTTTTTAGTATCTTATACTGTATAGGGATTGGCATATTAGAAAGAACAAAAAAAACAACCGTTGTGAACTTTCCAGATTACAGAACGGAAAACCTAAAATATCAATGCACAACTCTGTAAAAAGCCTTAACATAGCTACAACAAGGCAGAATACAGGAAAAGACAACTAATCCCTGCTTACTCATTTTTCTTTTTTACTATTATTTTCAGACTCTAAATACTAAAGCATTACCTTCCTTAACCTATTTGTACTTAACTTTCTAAAAGGAGTTCCTTTTTTACCGGCTAAACTGCAGTTACCAATCTGAAGTCATTTTAGTATAAGCACTTATCACTTCTTCGTAACTTAGACCAAACTTAGAATATGTCCCCCCACGCTTAGTTGTGGCCTTGTGTTTATCCTCTTTTTAATACCATATAGCAGCCATTCTAATATTTAAGAGGGCACATTTTATACTTAGCCAATTAAAATAAAGGAAAACTCTTAAGAAAGAAGCTAAAGCTCTGGATCCCTTCATTTCCCCAGTAAGTACTAACTTCTTGGTATAAACACTAACCGGTTTATTATCAGTATACTTTTGCCTTTAGTTATTACTAACACCGTAAAAAAATCTCCTTTTACAAGATATGTTTAGTTCTAAAACTTTTATCCGGGCTAACTAATGAGTTGTGGGTTTCATTTCTTTAAAAACTCCTCGAATAATTTTGATAAAGGGATACCTGGAAGGACAGACTCCTTAATTACCGCGGAACCCCTTTACTTGCAACTTATACTTACACTCTTGAAAAAGCAAATCAAACCAAGAAAAGTTTTGGGACATTACCTGCCTCTTTCCCCCGTATTGGCTGTATATCTTTTTTCGCTAGCAAGTAAGTTAACAGATAGATAGCACAATGCTTTTCTAGTCAGTCAGTGTCATTTTTTGGTTAAAGAAATTCCCGGAAATAGTTATATAAGTAGAGTCAGTTTCATAACAAGTTTTATTATTTTCATTTATTTTGCTTTCGGAACTTTTTACAGTCCAGGAGTGGGTTTTGTTCCTATTATTTCAGGTTGCCAACTTTAGAGAATAAAAGTTAGAATAAATTGACAGGGCATTCGGGTAACAGCTTATCTAACTCCGAACAGTCTAACTACAAGGACAAGAGGTAAGGTATAGATTTTTTTCAAGTCAAGTAAGGTTCTCTAGCTCTGAGGAAGGGTATTTCATAAAAAAGGGGGTCTATTTAGAATATACTATGACTTAACCTCCTAAAGGGCCTTTAATCGGTAACAAGGATTTACTCTATACTTTTCTAGGGCACTTTCCTCCCTAACTATAAAAGCATAAAACAATGAGGAATTTCTCCAAGACTTGTCTATATTCTATCTAATCAGAGTATAATACTATACTACTAATACAATAGCTACAATAAAGGAGCTCTCATAGGTATTTCACTTCTCCTAGAACTCTCTTTCCCTATACTCTCTAAGTCCTAGCAAGGTATAGCTCTTCATGCTAAGTCACTAAAGCAAGGCAAGTCAGTTTTTTTAAGTTCCTTTAGGTTCTGGTTTTACAATTCCTGTAAAGAAGTAAGTCAAGTACGGGTCTTATTCTGCTAGCTCTGAGGAAGGGAAGGCTCAAATTTTCTTTCGACGGAAAGGGACTTGCTTTCTTGATGTCCTTAGTTTCTGGGCCAGATAAGATTTTCTAGAGAATTGAAGAAGAATTGAAATCCTAAGAATAAGATGGGTTTTTAGGTGTTTAGAGACAGATTGTGCTGGGTTTTCCAGGTCCGTTAAAGAGATGAAATAAGTGTTTTTTCTTTGTGGGTGGTCTGTAAGTATGTACTTCTAACTTTCATGGGATTAACCTCCGACTAGTTTCCGTCGGTAAGTATAGACGTACTCATAATCTTTATCTTTCTAAGGTTCCACCCTCTCTATTGATAAGCTCCACAGGCATGAGGAATATCTAGACTAATACAATAATTCATACTATAGTTCCAGTACAAGCAACTCTTTACCGATAAGCTACAAAAGACAAGAGGTAAGCTTGCTTAAAGCTAGGCTTGTATTCTATCCAAAAGAAAAAATTTATAAATCCAGGAATTTCCTAGTAAGTCTGTAGCAGTTTAACAAAGGGAAGTTCTTTGGCAGGTAACTATGTTTCCAGGTCTCTGTATCTCAATTGCATTGCCTTGTGTTCTTTAAAAGTCTAACCTGTTTATTTAGGAATTGAAACTCTTAATCTCTGTAAGTCACTCTCTGTAGCTCATGGAAAGTCAGTAAATAAGGTTTTCCATTCTGACAATAAGTAGTTCCCTGTATTCTGCACTGCATATTCCTTTTAGAATATGAATAAAGTATAGCTTGACCTTCTCTATTGTCCTTCCTAAATTTTAGAACGTCTTCCTTGACTTGAAATGGATCTTTTCCATATTTAGTAATGAAGCAATTCGCGTGCGATTTCTAAAGAACGGACGCACGAGGAATGATCTTAAAATTTCTTATTTTGAAATTAGTTTTAGTAAGAAAATCTAGCCAAAAAACAGACGGCTTGTTAATGGTCCTTAAGTATTGGTATTAAGATTGCCCATGAAATGAGGAAAATACGTATATTAGGAATCTACGAGGTACTCCTTTGTAATAAATTCTTCACACAATGAGCCGTGGTTTCGAATCAGATCTAGGTCTAGGAAAATCAAGCTTTACGATTAAGACTTTGACTTCTTTTTTCTTGAAAATCAGGTTTATCTGATATTGAAAAGATAGGATTCTTTATATAAATTACTTGCCGATTAGAGCAGGATTAATTAGCAACACTAGTATGAGGGTTTATTTTGAGATATGGACCATCTACGCATCCCGATTGCATCGAATAAGTCGAGATAGGAGTATGATAACGTAAGAGTATCTATTTTCCCAAACAGAGAGCTCCATGCGACTTTATTCATAGGATTTGCAACTCTATCTATATTAAAATTTTTGGAGCCGGGTTTCTTTTAGAAAGAGTTTTTGAAGAGGCCCTCATCTTAGTACTATTTCCCTTTGTAAATAGGCCTTTTCTAATTTCTTTTTTGTCTAGTTAGTGGTTTTAATCTTAGTATACCCTACCCTCTTTGAGAGGTTTTATTCGTCAACTACCAAGGGCTTCCTTTTCACAGTAAAGTCCCTAAGGATGCCTTAAAAAAGAGCTTGGCTGAATGGTTTACTAGCTCAAGAAATTTTAGTTTTATTCTGTGATATCCCAAATAGGTAAGACCCCGTTGGATTAAAAAAAGACTTTAGCGATATATCTAATGACTCAGAGGCAACCTTTAACTTGTACTCTTGAACTAGAAACTTTTTTCTTCTGTTTTCCACAAGCTCATTTCTAATTAAAGTTAATTGAAATAAGGGAGCCTTCTCTGTTAGCCAGAGAAACTACCTGTAACCTAGCGGAAAACCAAGTATATACAATGAGCTCAAGAGTTCTACTTTACTGTAAGGAACCCCTCTTTTTAATTTGTTAATTCCAGAAAAGTGGAATATATCTAAAGAATTCAGTCACTTTGGGCAAGACAGAAGTTCGAAGTAGTTAATATTAAGAGACCCGTTCTCTATGAGGAAAGGGTGTAGCTTATACAAGTCCCTCTTACGTTAGGAAATTCTGAAGTTTCGCTCTTATTCTTTGACTTTGTTATGTGTGATATAAGGCTGATCCTGTAATAAAGATGTTTGAATCACTCCTTGATATATATAACATTGATGAGAGGTATACACTAAAACAATTGGACAGACCTTCCTCATATTTGAAATTTTAATTAAGGATTCTAATTCTGTAAATAAGCTGAAGTTTCATATAAAGAGTAACTGATTTATGCTATTGTATGTCTATTCCCCCAACCCCAACTTAAAGGAATCTCCCTGAAAACTACTAGAACTTCTAAGTGATAAATGAATGGTATTACTTAACCTTTTGGGTATTTCCTTTATATTTCGGTTGAAGGTAATGAGTTTCCGACAAAGACCTTTTTATTCTATAGAGTAGATATGTAGAACTAAAAGTATAGAGGGTAGGGGTCTCCTGTCTTTCTGAATCGAGTGTAATTTGTTCCTTAGGATTTTCCTATTTCTAGGATTTTAGTAATTAAGAAGATAGTTAAACAGAATCAAGGTCTCTTTCTCGCGGTACTTTACGTTTAAAGGTAAGTTTTAAGGGTTATATAAAGATTCTAGTAATTCTTCGTATCTAGCTTCTAAGAAAGTGGTAGGTATCCCGAAGAGTAATAAAGCCAAAAAGAAGTCTATGTTAGTGCCACAGTGTAAGGTAGGGAGTATCCTTGGATATTCTAAAGGAAAGATTTCAGGTCTTATCAAGTCAATACTACAGCCATGACTAGAGCGGTCAAAGTGGAATTTGTTGCATTAGTGGCTTTTGCAGTCCCGGTTGGTTGGTTTTTACTGAACAAAGTGTTATAAGTAGCTAAGTCGTCAGGAGGCATGCCTAAGAATGAATTAAGATTTGAGGGATTCTGCTAACTAAAAGGGTTTTACTCTGCGCTTTTGAGTCAGATTGAGATAGAAAATTCAATATTAGGTTAAGAGTTCAAATCCCAGACAGAGTATTAAGACTTAGGTTCTATTCCCATTAGTTGAAACTTTTCCAGAATTCGTACAACCTATCAAGTAGCTCTCTATTCATAGTAGACTTATTTAATTTAACTTAAAATTTCAATTCTAGCTAAGCAAACCTCTAAATGGCTGCCTTTATTTTATTTACTGGATAAGATCCAAACCAATCAAATAACATGAAACTTCTTTAGTTGTGAAATTCCTTAGTGGACTTAGTACACAGAACCCGGGAAGTTAAGAACTCCTTACTTAAAAAAAACTTTTAGTCAAACTTGTTATTACCTCATTTTCCTTGAGCCGAGGTGTCTATCTTAAAACTCGTTAGTTAGCCCTTTATAAAATTCACAAAAAAAACAGGAAACGGGTAACTGAAAGGCAACTCTTCCTTACTTACACCTCCTTAATTGGATTTTTGCTTGTTATGAGCTCTTACTTAGATAGAGAAGGGAATCCCTAGATTTTGTACCTGTCCTTCTTGACTTAAATAGAAAATCCTTCCTTAATTTTTTATGTAGAACAGTTATATTACTTATAGTATATGGGATAAGACAGAGTAGTTTATAATAGTTGTATTCTATATTATAGGAGTGATTTTAGTGTTTAGGTGTATTCCTCTTAGGGGCTCTTAAGAGATTGAGCCTTATAAGTATATATTTTACTTATTGTACCCAATTGCAGCAGAGCGGAGGGAGGTGCCTTATAATAAACATCCTACTTACCTTATTGCCAACATCTACCCCATACCCTGTTCCATACTCTTCTTAATACCCACCAGTCAGACCTGTAACTTCTTTAGAGATTAGTTTTAGCTTTTGTGCCCTATTTCATACTCTTATTCAGAAGCCCTTGTTACTCTTATTTTTTTTAGCTGGATCAGAAGCAGAAGGTTTACCTGCTATACCCTTAGTTCTACATATGCCCTTACCCGTAAAACAAACTTTACCTAGAAGAAACAAAGGAACAAGCAACTCTTTACCCCTATACACCCGCTCACTGCTTACTTAGATATACCTTGTACTAGAAATCCTTACTTAAAACCCCGATATAACTTACGTGAAAAGGGGCATAGCAGCAGCAAAAAAAGGGATTCCTATGCAAAGTAAAGCCTGTTTAAATAACAAATTTTCAATTGCCTAAGAATGGGTTTTATATCCTTAGATTTGGATCGAAGAAAGGTCCCTACTCTTTAGTCTTTACCTTCTTAATCTTAATTAGGGACGCTCGAGTATTTGTATGCCTTAATATTATCATTCTCAAAAGCCGAATTTTGAGTACAAACTTGTCTAGAACACGGAGGTATCTTTTAGAGTCGTTTTTTATTTCTTTTCCATATGCTAAAGCCTTGCCTTTAGAAATTACGCGCTTGAAGTATTCCCTATCTAAATTAACTGGCTAAGAAAAGACTTTATCTTTTAGAGGGGCTCTTGGGAAAACCTCAGCTACCCTTAATTATATAACCATAGGGTACCCTATAAAAACATAGTTATAAAATAGACTTTATGTCCCTAAGTTTGTGCTTGAAGAAACTTAAATGCATTAATCCTTTAAAATCACTCCCACTTATAGGAAGAGCAGATAATTGCTTTTAGCAAGGCTTTTTTTAAGCGTCCGTAGTTTTCATATTTAGAACTTTTCCTGGCTAAGTCATGCTACTATTCTGCTTTGTTATATTTATTCCCTTGTTATTTGTGTACTGCCGTATTCCTGAATTTGGGACTCGCTTATGTCCCTCCTCATCTTTTCAGAATACTATAATCAAAAAAAACACACACACAGGTATACAATATAAGGGGCGGCCCTCAACACCCTATGAAGAGTATTTATAACAGGATTATCTAATTTTATTAACATATTGAAGAGTTTTATACCTGAGTAGCCTTTGAGTAATACCCGTTCCCAATAGATTACAAGAAGAAAAGAAGTTTTTAGTCTTTATATTACAGTATTCTTCGTTTTTTTTACGGGATATAGCTAGTTCAATCTTGCACTAGAAATTCGAGTTAGAAAACTCCTCTGCTTTCGTGTTCTAATATTAATACTTAAAAAAGGGGTATTCTATTAAAATGAATCCATAACATCGGATACGCGTGGGGTCCCTATTTATCCAGGAGCGACCTGCTTCGATTTACCTTGATCTGGTTAAGACTCAAATTTTGTAGTGATACAAGAACCCGTAAAGAAACTTGTGTCGCCTAGAACCGGGTGTTATAAACAAAGTAATTAAGTCAAGTCTCCCTTTTGTACTCTAGTATTTTATTTAGTGGGTAAGTTAACATTATTGGATTTAGGTTAAGGGAAATGGAGTGCTTACTACCGTACCTAATTTAGAATATAGAAGTAGGTTAGGGTTTCGTGACTAAATAAGTGGCTATATCCTTAACAAGAGGAATCTAGAAAAGAGTACAAGTAGGAGGAATTCAGTATTTCAAGATTAAGACCTATATTTCTGGTTTAGAAGGTGAAGTGAGCTGAACAGGGAAGCGGGGAAGGGCTTAATGTTAGAAAAAGAAAGATATAGTCTAGAAGAATTTATCTACCCCTTGGAATTACAATTGGAGAGCTCTTAGATATTCTAAAAATTAGGTTGTGAGGCCCCTCTAGTATAAGCAGGCACAGACATCAGATTTTTTTAATAATCTATATAAAATCTTACCTATATAGGCGGTGTGTTATGGTTTGTTTCTACTACCAAGTTCTTGTAGGTTTCATAAAGAGCTTTCGGGTATAGAATTGTAATATTTCCTTTGGTGTAAAAGCTTTTTAAGTCATGCAACTCGCTTGGTAGATGATAAAAGTTCTTTTTTGCAACCCCAGTTTTGGTCAACAAACGCCTATACTTTTAGGTGGTACTATAGAGACCCCGTTTTTTTGTCTACTAACATTTAATCTTTTCTATTTATAGGAGTAATTCTCGTGGATTGGACTTCTTTAATTGACAAGAAAGTTTTTCCTTGAAAAGTACTGTACTATACTAGAAGTATGAGACTTTTACTACTACAATTTCACTCCGGTTTCCTTGATTACAGTAGTATAGAAGTAAGGCTTTCATAGCTGACAAGTTAAAGTCAACAAAGTATAAGGGCTTCCTTAAAGAACGTATCGCTTAATGTAAAAACTAAGTAGGAAGAACTTAATTTAGCAGTATCGTACATACCCTTTTTACCAAGAATTCCTAATACAGGGGCCTGTTGGCCTTACTTAAACTCCAATTTAAAGGAAAGAAAAAAATAGTTAAAAACAAAATGCTATATACAAGAGAGCCTGAAGAGGATAAATAACGAATGTAGTAGTTGAGAAATGGTAAAAAACTACCCCAAGTTATGTCTAATATACCATATAAAAGTACTCGAAGCTGAAAACTCTTGTTCTACTAACTCTAATTATTTACTTTAACACAGGGTTTTGGATTCCCAGATCCTGATATAGACGACTAAAAGACTTGTTGTAATGTTCATTTAAGTATAAGTATCCAAAAAGAATAAATGAAGAGTAAACACGGGCATTTTTAGAGTAACTTTATACTAGCTAGGGGCACCCCTTCCTTATTAGGACTAAGGTCTTCTAAGGATTATCTAGTGCAATAGCTATATAAATTGATCTTGGTTTTTTAAGGGTAATTAATCTCCCGGCATTAAGATTCTTAGCTTTTTACTAAATTAATTCTAGGGCAACCCCGTATTAGCTCTTCGAGATATGTTATATACAACAGTACTTTTCAACGAGAAGTTCTTTATTTACAATACCTTGCTTAATAGAAACTACTTATAAAAAGTTATTGGCTGCTCCCCTTAATTAAGTATAGGAAAAGACCTCTTTGGGAGTTTTGCAACAATGCAAGGACTCCCTTTTGTCTTATCTCAAAGATCTAACTATAAAAACCACTCGTCCCGTAAAAGGAGTATCCAGGTGGAGAGTCACGCGTTTAGAGGAGCAATTTAAAGCATAAAAATGTTGTCAAGTGCAGTCATATCTGATTCTTTAGAACAGTCTTTTTTTGCTTAGGTTTTCCTTTAGGGCTATTTTGTAAGGCTAAATCTTGCGGAATCTTTAGACAAAAAAGACTAGTTATTGCTAAGTCAATTTCAGTAAACTGTTTAAAAGCGCTTTTAAACCACCATAAGAAATCGCAGCTTAGACCCAGGCTTGTTTACCAAAATGCGAAGACAAGGTTTTCCATTACTTTGTTGAAGTTATAAGAGAGGCGCATCAATCAATATCAGAAGTCTTTTCATTTCTATTTATTACGACTTCGTTATCTTAGTCTTTATGCCTTTTGTTAATGTTTTTCTTTTCAAATGCCGCGGCTAGTTTATGTAAATTAGGCGTAATATAATAGATACCTAAACCCGGAGTGCTCTTACAAGGATCTCTATAAATAAACTAATAGAGTGGATTTCCTTCACTACAATTTCATTTTTAATTATTGTGCTTAGACAGCTAGCATGCTTTTGTATGCCGCATTTCCTTACAGAGAGTCCGTAGTAGTATCAAAGATCTATATTTCGCCAATGCTAATGAAGACTTTTTTTCCTGTTAAAAAATTTTTCTAGATAGGGCAATCCTAGAAGACTGTAATTCAAAATTTTGATTCAACGAGCAACTTTTTAAAATCTTTTTCTTAAAAACACTAAGTAGAGAAAGCCCGATAAGGTATACCCGAGAATAGACCCCCGTCCCTAGCCACAGCTACGAGAAACTGCTGCAATATCCTGAAATCAAAAGCAAGTTCCTTATACTACTCTGTACTTCCTAAGAGAACTCCGCCTAAGAAGGGTAATTCCATAAAGGAGCCTCTACCCTGTCATTTTATTTGCTTCCTACTTTCCTATATGAAACTCCATACAGATACGAATAAGTAAACTCTAAGAAAGATTAAAGGCAAGCTTCTACTTTGACTAGAAATATAAACTACGAAAACAATGTAAGAAATATTCTAAAATTTTTTTGCTTAAGCACTTAGACTTACTGGACCTTTCATTTTGAAGCAGTCAGTTTAATTTATTAGAGTACCCAGGTCAAAGAAAGCCCAATATTCCTTAACATGGTTTCTACTTGGGCAGTTCTCTTCCTTTAAGGGGCTCCAATCGTCATTCTTAGTATTTATTCTTTCTACCTACTTAAAGCAGCTACAGGGAACTCAAAAGGATAGCAAAAACCTTCTAATCTAACCTAAAACTTGAGCTTAACTTATGCCTTTTTGTTAACAAGTTATTTGTTAGTAGGCAATTTTCAAACTTTGCTGAGAATTTTCCTTCTTGCGAAATAAAAAAACAAATAAAACGGCCCTTTAGAACCTTATATACCGCCGGCGTAATGAGACTCCTTCATTACTTTTTTAAGAAACTGGACTTGAGGAATAAAAAAACTGATTTAGAAAAAAATATTGATAAGAGTTACTTATATAGAGGGCTCCTTCGACAAGGACTTCACCAAATTCTCCTGGCTAAGACGGCCCTTATAAAGATTTGTTGCCTCTTTAGCTTTTCCTTAAGCAAAGGCACGCCGAGAAACCCCTAATATAAGAGCAATGAGGTTATATACTTAAGATTTTTGCAGACGATCTCCTTTAATTTCTTTAATTTCATTATAATTATATAGGGTATCGGAAATCTTAGTTATTACCCCGATGCAAAGGTTTTCTGTCGAGAAGTTTTTTTAAGTGAGATTCATGTAGCTTGCCATATCCATATAGTATAAGCAAAGAGTAAGAGCTTTTTTACTGAGTACTTAAAAGAAGGATATTCCTTAACTTTAGATTAAAAGCCAGTGCCTTCCTTGCACGAATTTCTATTACCCTTTAAAACTTGAAAGTCTTACTTGTTACCTGGAAACTTCTCGGGAGTGCCGATGTCTCGTATTGTGAACTGGCATTGGGTAATGGGAATCCTATAAAGGGAGAGCTTTTACTAAAATTACTGAGCTTGGATCTCCCTACACACTCTTAAATACCTTAAAATCCAGTTTCCTTTTAGCCAAAAAATGAAAGAGACTCACCGGTACAGTAAGCTTTACCACGGGCTGGCAAGGCTCGCCAATCGAGGGCTTTATCCCCGAAACTCTATAGAATATAGAAAAGGAGCCTTTTTTTACTAACACTTAAATTACGTTTTAAAGTTTGAGATTAAGCTTGTTATATTATGGGATTTAATAAGTCCCCTATAAAGTCTAAAGGAAGCTTCGTGTTTTCCATAACCCAGAGTCCTATAATTAATAAGTTTGG
This sequence comes from Pelargonium tetragonum, assembly GCA_036897445.1. Lineage (NCBI taxonomy): Eukaryota > Viridiplantae > Streptophyta > Magnoliopsida > Geraniales > Geraniaceae > Pelargonium > Pelargonium tetragonum. The sequence goes on from JAYMTL010000009.1 coordinate 78,485, forward strand.
TGTACTCTATCTAACTAAGGGTTAACTGCTGGTGAGGGAGGAAAACCGCTTAGCAGCTTTATTTGGCAGTAAGTATTATAGTACAATTCCCATGTTCCTTTTGGGTTTTGAAAACTAATGCAAAATTCTTATTATTAGAAGTTTCGGCTGCTATTTATAAAAACTAGAAAACTCTTCGCTATTTTAGGTCTATTTCTACTGGTTTTTGCTTTACGAAAGAATTTAAAGGGCACAATAGAGAACTTCCCACCACAATCACTTAGAGAGTCCTTTTTCTTTGGTCGCTTTCTTTTTTCTGCCCTTTTTTTATAATTTATAAGGAGGTTGTTGATTTGGGGGATAGTGTGGCTAGTATTGCTCCCTGCTCGGGACTCTAGGGAATAGGCAGCAAAAAGGTAGATTATAGTTGTAAAGGTTAGTATATTATATTATGAATGATATTTAATTTAGTAGTTTACTTAATTGTTTTTGTTTCTTTTATATAATATTAATACGTTTAAGCTTTAGTTTTAGTAGTTCTTCTTGCTCTGTTTATTACCTGTATTCGTCTTATTATTATTCTTCTTGGTATTAGTAGTAGCTGTTGTATTGACTTTCTTCTTATTGGTATGGATAGCAGACTAGTTATAGACAGTCTTTTTTATAAGTAGTTAAGATAGTAGAAATTAAAGTAGTAATAGAAGCTGTAGCTATTAGATAGATTCCTGTAGGGAGACTTTGGGAAGAGTAATCTCCCCAACGATAGGTTGTAGTTTTTTAAATAGTATTAATTTAGTTCAGTGTAGTTTTATAGTTAATTTCTAGCTTACTTCATTAGCTTCATTAAAATAGTTTTAGTAGTAAAAGTTCGCAAGGAAGAGAAGCTTTAGAGGGATTCCTGCAGCTAGTTATTGTCTATTCTTTAGTTATTATTTTGGTATTTAGTAGTCGATATATAGGTATAATGAGTAGTGGTTTTTCTTTCTTTACAATTCTCTCCTTTCGGTAATGAAACGAGTGTAAGGACTTTATAGTAGGTAATAGTCTATATGTAGCTATGCCGGTATTCCCCTTTCTTTATCTTTCTCTAAAAATGTAAGCAACCCAAGAATTTTGTAGTATAACCTGTGTTAAAAGGGAAAAAAACCTTCCTTATAAGCACCCCTAGCGACAGATAAAAAGCATTATGGATAGTACCCTTGCATTGTTTGTAAAAACCCTTCTTCCTCGAAACTCTTTAAGCCTTAAGTTTTATTTATTTAAATTTCCTATAGTTAACCCTATAACTTATCGATCCTGTCTAGTTTATGCCCTATTGATTTACTATAACTTGACTTTTTATCCTCTTTATATTAGTAACTACATGGAACAAGAGGAATATACTTTTAACAAAAAATATAGGACTAAACTTTGATACAACTAGGAAGAAGTTTGAGGTTAGTAGTCTGTTGTTTATTCTAAAGTAAACAACAAGAATCGCTTATCTTACTTATCTTATATAGGAATCTGACCTTCTTTTTACAAGTTTCTTTAGGCTGTGGTGAGTGAACTCTTTTATAGTAGATAACCCCTTTTTGAACTTATGACAAAGAAAAGGACATCAAACCTAGATTCGGGATTCCGCTTTTGTACGCAGGTTCTAAACCGATTATCCTGGCGAGAATTATCTTCTAAATGACTTATATAGACTTCATTCTCTCCTCCACGAATAGCCTTCCCTTTCCTCTTGCTCCCTAAAGCTGATGAAAAGTAATTAGCTATCCGCGGCCTACTACTCTTTTTTTCTAAATTCTTTATACGGTAGAGCGCTTGTCAATTGGATCAGATTCTGTCGGTTCGAATCGGTAAGCGTTAACGTTTTAGTAATGTACATAGTCTAAAAGTCTTTACACTGAAAACAAGCCCTCTCCTCCGGTTCCTAGATTCTCTTGTTCCAGGTCTTGGCTTTTTTCTGTTTCCAGGTTGACTACTTATTTAGAGGAAATTCGATACTAGAGATATCTTGGCAACAATAAGAAATTGGGCCTATAGCATAATTAAGAAGAACTTCGTTTATAGAAGGAAAAACCTTGTTTTATTAAGACTTTATAATGTGTTTTAAATAAAAAATCTTGGGTTTTATTCTCATGAGAAGTAAATGCTGAGGGTAGAGAACAGAGTATCGTAAATAGGACAAACTTAAAGGGCTCTCCTAACTCCCTATCTCAAGCTGCCGAAACAATCTAGAACGAAGAGAATTAGCTTACTAAATAAAGAAAAAACTGTATAGAAGTTCATTAACAAAGGGCTTTTTCAATTTTGTACCGGCTACTAAAAATTTAGTAGCTCCTAACGTAAGACTAAGAAACGCAAAAGGAAAGTGAGTCCAATACACCCAACAGGGATAACTCCATATAGAAAGTAAAATAACTCGAGGAGGCGGCTCCAAAAAGAAACAAAATCTAGGATACCTGGCTAAATGAGAGACTTTTGCTCCCATGTAAATCCTAGACTAAAGTAAGTTCTACTTCTATTCAGCGACCCGCATTATCATACTCATACAAGTTACTGGGTTACTTGGTTGAATTTAGTATTGTCGAACTTAAGTATGCTATAATAGCCGCTTTTAAGAAAACAAAAAACTTTTAGTTAATATTTCAAAGTTGCCGAGTATCTAATTCGTCCTGACAAGAGTTCCCAACCCCATTACGTAGTTCCTTTCAAATTAAATCGAAAAAGTCCGTGTCAGGATTAAGAGCCATAATAAAAGAAAAATCCAGAAAAGGAGGCAAAAATCTTTGACTTAAAAAGACTAATATGAGATTACTTTCTTTTAATTAAGACTCAAAATAAAGGGAGTTTTCTTGCAGTCTAACCTTGTATTAGATTAACAAGAAAGAAATTTTTATAGAGACACCAAAGCATACTCGTGCCTAAGTGTCCTGGCATATGTATATGAAAATCCATAAGGAAAAAAATCTTTACTCCAGGGGATTTTAGTTAAGAAGATTTTTTACCCCTTTGTTTAACCCACCCCGAGTATGAAATTAAGTGCAGGAAAATCCTTGGGAAAATAGCTTTGAAGTTATGGTTTAGTCACCTAAAGCAAGGAAAACGCTAGTTTTATTTTATACCGATTTGTATAGAATAACATTTCAAGTCTGATATTTCCTTATGTAAACAATTTTTAGGAGCGGCACTCTTTACCAAAAGGGCCCCGCGCGGGGAGGCTTTCAAGTCAATAAAGTAAGTGTAGGTTTTGCTGGCTGGAAAGATCGGTGCTTTTTGTAAGTTCCTGAGCAGTTTGTAAGGTTAAGGTCTACCTGTATGACCAGGCTCTTTATAATAAATAAAGGAATTACTGTATATGCCACGGGATTTTGTACGCGTTAAGCATGAGTTCCGCCTTTATCTAACTCTTTATACCCTGTTACAACAGCTATTTCTTGAGGTTCCCTTTGACTTGATTAACTTCAGGAAATGGCTTTTGGCAACTAAAGATAAAACTTAAACCGGCGGCTTTAACAAAAGGGACCGCTCTATACCAAGTAAACACCTAGAGTTCCCTTTAGACTTTTGCACCTTACTCCTTGGGTACGGTCTTCAAAAAAGGGAAAACTCCTTTAATAGTCAATAGGAAGGTAATTAGATCCGTAGTATTTAACCTGGATTGCGGCAAAAAGCCTCGCTACTAGACTAGATTAAGACTCTTCTTATGCCCTAAGTACCCTTTGATTATATCGATTATATCCAAAAAAACCCTTCCTTATAGGTAGGTGCCGTAGAATTTATGACTTATGCCTTTGTTTATATGCAGTTAGTAAATAGGAGAAGGCTCTACAATCTACTTTCATTGGTATTTCCTTAGTTCTGCTCTGAAAGGGCTAAATTAAAGCGGGTTTTCTCTAATTCTTTGTTATCTTAAAAACAAAGTGTAGCAGTTTTCTATTTCTAGTCGTTAGCAAGAAGACCTAGAAATAATAAGTCATTTAGCTTGTATAGGGCAAAGATAGTATTAAAGTAAGGAGTTTCCAGTAAAGGAAAGTCATTTGTTCCGGTAGATACACTTATAAAAGCAAAGCCCACAGGGAAGAGAGTTCTTATTTATTAAGTTAAGGAAAGATGAAAAGGTAATGTAATTAAGAGTAAGGCTCAAAAGAGGGCTCTAGCTCCTAAGTAAAGGGTTGGTTCTTGTTACCGTGTTCCTAGTAAGGTAAGAGAGTCTACTTACTTAATATAAGGAATGGAAATGAATAAAGTATAGGATAGGCTTTAAGAATGAAAGAAGAAATCCTAAATGATTTAGAGTATTTAATAAAACTTAACAAAGTAGTTTAGAGCAGCAGCTTAATTAATAGAAAACAAGTATTCTTTAACAATTTCAGGGCAGTTCTTGTTGCTTATGCAGCTATTAAGAATGAGCAGTCAATCTTATAAATAGTATATACTTTATATAGATAAATAATTCAATAAATCTCGTTTGATTAATAGTGCTTATAATTATAATAAATAAGTCAAGTGTTACTAATATTCTTGTTTAAAGTGTTACTTAGTTGCTCTGCCCTCTTTCAAAGAATGGGATTTGGAAATTAAGTAAATAGGGTATAAAGCAAGAAACGAGTTCCTTTCATTAAGGAGAAATTTCCTAATATTATAATTATAGGAATCTTACGGAAGATTGCTTATAAGCTTTATATTATATACTTATTAGTATTTATTTCCAAAAAGCTTTTAAGCTTATTACGATTTTTGGTATATTGCTATGAAAACTTTACATATATTATAAAAAAGGGATGATTTTACTTATTTATCTTACGAAAACTTAATAATCAAACAAATAAAAAGAACTTCCTTTTGAGCTCTATAATAAATTTATTTAAGAAAATTATTATAGTAAGTTTAAGAAATAAGTGCCTATAAGTTTTCAGGATTTCCTAACGATAGGAGAGTAGCTACTCCCCTTTTTAACAGTTAATAGTAGTTGTTCTAACGTCCTAAAAAACCTTTTTATATGCATTTCTTATTCCTTCGGGTCTACTGTATCTACTTGAGAATAAAATTCCATGATTATAAACTTAAACTTTATTGTGCTTATAATAAAGAAAAGGCTAGTAAACCAATTCTCTGAGTGTATAATTGGGAACCTGTAGACATCTCACAAAAAGTCAAAGACTAATAGATTAGACTCGAGAAGGAAGCTTCATCACCTATCCACTTAAACGATTAGAAAATCCCGCCCTATAATAGAACGAGGAGGAAAAACTCGAAACATCGGATTTAAACCTTGTGTTATACTAGCTCTACAAAAGTCTCTCTGAAATTATTTCGTCGAAGGTAGATTTTTTTTTAATCTAACTGCCAACCTATTTTATAACTATGTCTAACCTAAATATAGATCATTTCAAAGTTACTGAAAATTGTGTACTTAGAGAAAGCTAGCGCACGAGGAACCCTCCGTAAGTTTAGTCTTTCATTAGTCAAGCCTATGTATCAGAGCATCCGTTCGAACCTTTGGTATACCAGCAAAACAACTTAACTCTCCCTTTTAATAAATGACGTATACAGGAAAGAGAAATTCTCTATTAAAAGCATATATCAGTTTGGCTAACCAGAGCAAAACCTAGGCTTAAAGTTTACTCTTATTTTTCTTAGTCCTTATTTCCTCGTTAATAGTTGGGGATAAGAAAATCGCGGTTAAAACTGGACGCGGGTCTTCTCCGGAATTTTATAGTGTACATAGTTGTTGTGTAATGTACGAAAGCTAATAAAGAGTGATTTTTGTATCTTACCTAACCCATTCTCTAGGAGAGGAGTTGAATCTTGAAAAAGTATCCGCGAAAACCTATTATGAGGTACCCATTTAATTCAAAAAAATCGAACAATGAGAATCCTTCATTTTAAGTGAAAAAGAAGTTCTAGTCTACAATCTAAAATAGTTAATAAAGAGTAGAAAATTTTACGAAGATCAAGGTATCTTTTCATTTAAGTAAGGCTTTTAAGCTCCTCAAGATCGCGAATTTTCTATAACCAAATAGTCTAGGGTTTCCTAAGTTTCTTTTTTGAATTTATGCTTTTTTAAAAAGTCTCGGGGAGATTTGGGGAAGTGGATTTCTTAGTCTTATCTTATATAAGTGAGGAGGTTTGAACTACAGAGGTATTCTACACTCTTTAAAGAGATCTTGAAAAGTCTAAATAGCCAAAGGGTAATTTGTTTCCGGTCTAACTAGAACTAAAGGAATTCAGAGAGATTTATCTATAACTAAAAGCTCTTTTGCAGACGATTCAATTCTAAAAGAAAGAAAAAAGAAGGGGCTTTAAAAGCTTAAAATATACGCCTTAAGAGACCTACTAGCCAGGGTTTTTCACTATTCTAGATAATAAAAGTTCTGGATTATCCCGGGTTAGTCCTCAAGCTTGTATTTGCGAGTCATTTTTGTTGGAAAGTATTCCGTGTATAAAAACACGAAAATGAATAGGGTATAGGGGATTAAAAGGGGTATTAATTTAAAGTTTATTCCTGTTCTATCTATGTACTAGAATGCTTTACCTCTACTACGCTGCAGAAGAGAGTAACTTATCCTTGTATTGTACAATTAGAGCACAAAACTCCCAGTGTCAGTAACAGCGGATTGCTGGAAGGGATATACCTCTCTTAAACTGCTTATACTATTTAAACTATCTAGAATTATCTATCACAAAAAAAACTACCTTGAAACTATAAAAAGAGTTTACTTAGATTACTAATACAAGATCTCTATAATATTCGTATTGTAATTACTTACCTCTACTCTAACTCTAGATAAGGAATAGGGCGGGAGCTCCGAAAAGTTAAGTGTAGTAGACTGCAAGAATATGCTAGCTGCGTAGAACCCTAACAAGAGGAGTACAGCTCCTAAGAAGACTTTAAGGTCCAAGGAGTCCTTTAAATACCGAGCAAGTAAAAGGTAATAAGCGGTTTGTTAAAGGTATGAAAGTAAAAAGTAGGTCAACAAAAGGAAGCTTGTAGGTCTAGAGAGTTTCCGTGTTTATCTAGAATATTATAATAGATTAAAACTCCCTTTACTACGTACCTGTCGGTAAGAATTACTGTTTCTCTGTACTCAAATTCTCTTTTTATATGATAAAAACAAAAGTAGGAGGGTTACACCTTATTAAGTAAGACTAAAACAAAGTAAATATCAACTTGATAAGTCCTGGGTATTTGGGGAATAGTTACCTTACAAGCACTAATGCAGATAAGCGCTGTTCTAGTTAATAAATAAGGGATTGTTCTGTTTAAGTGGATTTCCCCTTGTCCCATAAACCATTTTCAGGTTCTCTTCATTCAACAGGTTGTGGCTATTCGAAATTACTAAGTGAGAAATTCCCTGTTGTCGGTTTTGAAAGTTTAAAGTGAAAAATTCCGTTTTGGCTCAGTTGTTTCCTTAGAGTCCTGTTTAGAATCCCCTTTTAGTAAAATGTATATGGGATGATCCAGGGGACCTTTCAAGAGTTTCACTTCTTCGGATCTAGATAGATTCTGGTTCTGTACAGGCGAGGAATGGGTTTTATTTAAAATACAAAAGTAAAAAGGGGATTGCGGTTTTCTAAAAGTTTTTCGGGAATTATTAAAAAAGGGTTTGATTCATGTGCTGTTTTGTATATTTTATAAGGAATACTTATTTAAAAAATCTAGAAGGAAGTAAGTCTACTGAAAAGCAAGAACTCCTAACAAGAATAACCGAATTCTTAAGGAAGGCTTAACAAAAGGAAGGGTTTTCTTGATGGTAGGTTTCTAAAAACATAATGCTAAAAGACTCCGGGGGCCCCAGGTAAAAATAGACAAAGCTGCTCTCTGGGTAGGCTAACTCCTTTTTTATGTCGCGTAAATGATCCTACAGTTCTGGTATTGTTCTAATGAATATAGTTTTAATGTTCTAAGCTCTTTTGTTTGAAAGAAAGTGTTTACTTAAATGAAACCTAAATAAAAATGTAATTAGTAGGAGTCTCGAATGAATAAAGAGTAGGCAGGTCTATACTATATAAGAGGGGTTCTTTTATCCTGTTGTAGAGCCCTTTGAGAACCGGGTAATTACAAAATTGACTGACAATTTTAGGGGTGTCTTTAAGATTAAGAGTAAGTACAAGTCAAAAAAATGAACTTTGATTAGAACATCTAGGTATTCTGCGTCTTGGTTAAAGGTTTTTAAAGGGGAAACTTTCCCTGGTGTTGGTTATAGAAAGTAGGATATTCAATATACTATAATAGCATTTCCCTTCCTCCAGATACCAAGGGTCAGGTACAAAAATCATTAGCTATACCTTATAGGTATTATCCCCTACAAGTAACTACAGGGGTTATACCTTCGACTACTAAACTACCCATAACTAAACTAACCAGGAAACCTTACTAACTAAGGAATTAAAAACCTACAGGAAATTCCATTAAAAAGGAGTCGGCTTTGTTTTTAAGGTGAAGGGGTGCCCGCTTACTTTCCAATCCCTCAAATAAACCCGGGATTTATCAAACTTTTTCTAAAGTAGGAAAGCTCTTAACCTAAGAATTTCAGAAGGTAATAAGTATTATAATATAAGTAAAAATAAGTAAAAAGGAATTGCCCTTCATTTCTCCTCTCCCTAAGGAGCTCCTACGTTTGCTGGTAAAAGGGCGAAAGTTTTTTGTTGTAAAGGTCCTGGGTATTCCTGCTTGGGGGTCTATAATAACTAGTATAAGATTAAGAAGAAACTTGTGAGTGCCAGAATAGAATTTGTAGGTATATTTAATAAGAGGCATAGAAGAACTAATACAAAAAAGAAGCATATAAGAAGAGGAACCCAGGAAATATCATGAGAAGCCGGTCTGTTTCCACGCGCCTTAATCTCAATCCAGTTAGAAAAACCCAGGACTAGTTGGAGATAAGGGAAAGCCTCTTACCGATCCAGGAGGCTGTAATTGCAGGTTTTATTGAAAGTATTGACTTAATAAAGGAATAATATCTAAAGAGTATCCCTTTTATTCCTGAAGTTTATAAGTTAAGGCCGCTCTTAAGGAAGGTTAAGGAGTTGCTTTCCTCATACTTTTGCTTCTAGTATCCGGGGACCTAGGAATAAGAGCAGGTGTTAGGAGGAGTCTGTCTCTGGAACCTCCAAACCAGATTAGAAGAATGATAAAGAAAATTCCCTTTTAGCTTTTAGTTAGTTACATTGTATAAAATATAGTCGCCGATTCCTATCTCATCGAAAGGCTACTTGTTACAGGGATACCTTGAGTCTTATGGGTCTTATAAAAGCCTTCTAGGGATGCCCGCATTCTTACATTATCTCATTATCTTAAGATTGTCATCTTAGCTCTTCTATTTTCTCAGGTCTCATCTAATTCTTTTCAATACACAAGTTAGAGCGAGGGGGGTGTTTCAGTAATAAGATTGAATGAACTTCCACTCTATCTAAGGAGCGTTAGGAAAGTCAAAGGTGTCGTTCTTAGAAGGAAGGGTTTCTATCAACCCAGCTCTTGGGTCAATTAAATTCAGTAAAGCAGATAATCCCATAAGTAGCTTAAGAAAGCTCTCCGGTTTCAGGATTATAGGAATAAAGTCTAAAGCATTAATTTGGAATTTTGCTTGACCCAGACCCAGAAAGAGTTAGTCAAGAAGTTGTAAAAAAGGGTTTCGATCTATTCTATTAAATTAGTAGTGGGTTCTTTAGCTTAGTTCAAAGCAAAAGAAAAGTCTAATTTAGAGCAGATAAGTCTTGTTATATGGTATCTATGTTCTATCACGTATACTTCTAACAAACCCCGCAGTATAATACATCCAAGGTTGTAACCTCTCTACAGCAGTAATATCTAAAAAAAATAGTAAATCTTAAAGAAAACGCATTAAAGAACCTCTGCACATTACCTAATGTACTTTGCTTGTCGGCCCCTTAAATAACGACTCAAAAATTGTTAACCTAAACCCTTTTGTGGAATCCTGTTCAGTACCAAAAATTTCAATAAAACCCAAGAAAAAGAGATAGATATGTTTTCCTACATTTTTGTACAAAAAGAATGCACTTATTTACAAGAGGAATCCCTTTCGTAGTGGACAATTGTACTTAACCTTATAGCTTTGATAGATTTGCTTTTTTAGATATGACCTATATTTGTACTTCCTAATATTAAATAAGATTTTGAACTTATGTACTTGGGTTATCCATAAAAAGAACCCCAATGACTTTAACTAGATATTTACTAGCTTAACAAGAATCACATTCTAGTAGTTAGCATCGAAGTTTAGTATAACAACTTACTCGTAATAGGGATCCATAGGGCATCCCGGGAGTCTTTTTCTCCTTTATTTAAAAGTAACTCCGTAGGGTGCGTTTGTTTAACAAGTTACAGAATCTCGGGAGGGGTCTAGTTAAAGCATAAGTCAAAATTATAGGTTGAATCCATACGGGCCCTTCTTTAATCCTGGAAAAGCCTTTTTGTATCGATATTACTTTTTTCATTTCGCCAGTAGAGGCCCCTTGTTTTCTATCAAATAGGTCGCTATAAGATAAGTCCTTAAGAGCTGGGACCCTATGTAAGTGCTTTACTCCTGGGTTTTTGCTAAAAATTTTCCTTTCTTAAAGCAGTATAACTTTTTATAAATACCTGCTAAATTTTTAAGTAAATGTATAAACCTTGACTGAGCCTTATATTTCTCTTTAGCATTCCTAATAAAAATTGTTTTGGGTTAGCCCCCTTGAGATATATTCAAGAATTGGTTATTCAGAAATCTCGTTTAGAGCCTTATTATAATTAAGAGGAGTTGACAGAGTATTCCACTAAAGGAGCAAGCGTTTAAGCCTTGTTTGAAAAAAGGCTAACCACTTACTGCTAGTTAGGTCTTCAGCTGTATTGGAATCCCTTTTATCATGAGAGACTTCGCGAAGTTGTACTTACTAGTAAAGTTCCCGGGTATAGCTACTCCACGAAAAGTCTTTAGGCCTTGGAAATTCATAGAGTATTGAAGGACATTAAACTAAGTGAGAAACATGCCAAAATAAGTTTATAGACAGTTTAGGAGTTGCCTCTTTTTGAAAGTTGGCTTTAATTATTGCAGCAAAGACCCGTGCTACTAAATTGTTAAGGGGAGCCTGAGTCAAATAGAAGAGTAGGTAGAACTCGGGTTTCTTGGAATAAAAATGAGAATTAAGAATTTACACCATTAAATTCAGGTTTTTAGTATGACAAGATTAGAACCTTGTAATGTCTAAGTAAAAAGCTGTAGGATCTAACCAGGAAAAGGGAGTCTTTACCAATACCAATCAACATATAACCAAAGTCTATTTCCCGTAAAGTTTTTGCCTTAGCCTATCTTATCTAGTATAGATCTATAAAGGGAGGATTCACAGATTTAAGATCTTTATTCTAAGCGATTTCATATTTCACTAAAAGTTTGAGGTGCTACCCTACTCTATTTAAGATATAGTTCTGCTGGAGGTCAACTAATATAGATACTAAAAAGGAATTTGTCCTAGACAATCTATGGAGGAATTTTCAGGTTATGAGTTATGCTACTTACATTGAATAAAAGTCGGGCTTATAACACAAGGGTGCAAAAAGAATTTGATAGATTCGTCAATGAGTTTATCTTCAATTTGTGCTGCATACCCATTTTCTCTAGATCTCCTTGTTGAACCAGAATCCTTTTATGAAAGGCAATATATTGGAAAGACTTTAAAAACAGGCAAGACTCTCTTCTACAGGACGATATTCCCACAAGAAATTGGAGCTTTAAGATTCTGCTTACTTTACTCCAACTATCTACACGGATCTGTGAGATACCTAATCTTTGAATTTAGATTCCAACTACTTAGATATTTGAGAAATAAATAATTTGGAAAGGCCTTGAATTAATGAGAAAAGTAAAGTAGTAAGTCATATAATATAAACGGGAAAACCGCACGAGGGGTCGCCCGTCCAAAAATTTTTGTAAACTTCAGTATGGTGCAGTCTGAATCCTAACGTTTATAATTATTTTAGGGTGCACAATATCCATCGAGCTCTCTTTTTAGAATATAACAAGACTAAAAGCATTCTCTAAAAAAACAGGATTACTTCCTAAGGTGGGATCCCCCTGTAAGTAGGGGAAAATCAAACCTCCGTGAACAAGGAAAAACTCCTTTAAAGTATTAGCTATAAGACTCCTTACAGTAATAAAATTAGTAAGACAAGGTCATTAAAGGGAACTCTCTTATTGATCGCGATAATCTTAGTATACTCTATACATACTTTATAAACTTCTGGCATCCTTCCTAAATAGTCGTAACTCCTTTCATTTCTCGGGGATTTTTAGTGAGGAAGTCTCATACCTATGACTGGCCCCTTAGACTTTTATAGGTTTATTTACTTTTACGTAATATATTTCAGTTATCCTTTATTACTAAAAGACTTATATTATAAAATGCAAAAACTAGCTTTAGAGAGAGGCTGACGGTGAGTCTTAATAGTAGAGCAGCCCGTAATAATAAAAAGGGACTCCGGAACCCTAATACCTAATATATAATGTTGTAAAGAATTTGTCTAGATTAGTAGGAACACACACAATACACAAAAAGGATTGGAAAAGTAAGATTTTTGAAAAATGCAGTAACTTAATAACAGGATATATTTAAATTATAGAGCCCAAGAAAGCTAATATTAGTTAGATACAAAGCTCCTAGAGTTTTCGGGTATTTAGATAATGTATTTAGTTATAAAGGAGTGCCATAAGAACGCATAAAGGGATACTCAAAAAGGGAAGTGAATAAATCTACCTGGGTGGTCCCCTCGGTATGGTATATGAAGAAACTTTTACATCTTCTAGTGCTTCTGAAGAAAGCTTCTTCAATAGACACTTTAGGAAATATCTTATTCTGTTCAATTGAAAAAGGATTCCAGTATCGAGGAATTTTGAGAGGATCTAAAGTAAATAAAGTATACTGTATAGCAATCCCCTAAACTTTATAAGAGGGCTCTTTTATGAACTACTAGAATCGATTCTAAAAGTATAAGACCCCTAGCCGTTTCGTTTTTACCTTGTAGATATGTACGTTCAGCCACCTCATAAGAACTGGGTTAAACAAAAATATGAGGACATGAGCTAATCCTTAATAAAAAAGTCTTAACTCCGGGAATCCCACGGTACAAAAAAGGCGGGAAATGTATTAAACTAAAGTAGAACTTTACAAACTTAGACCTCTCAGTTAATTGAAAATATATATATATACTGAAGGTCTAATTTTTCACTTGAACAAGAAACTCTTTTTAAGTATCCTTATCGTGAAACTAAAACCCTACTTTTTTAGGCATACCTGAGCTCTTTCTATGACTTTATAGAAATCCAGGATGATAATTCTTCCTTAAGCAAAACCTTTAGTTAGGCAGTATTAACAAACAAAGGAAAACTTCTGGGTTGACTTTAGATATAAGCCTTGAAAAAGTCCTGATACTTGTGTTTCTTTTCAAAATGAAACTGCAGGAAGTTTCCTTGATAGCAAAAGAGAAAAGTTACAAGGAAAGTTCACGTGACCTACTAGGAAAATGAATTGACTTATTAAGTTATCCAAACAAAATCGCTGGGAGGGAGATGTTTTCTTTAAATTTACAAGGATCCAAAAATACCCAAGAGTCCTATTCAGTGCTCTTTCTTTTAGTTAAAGAAAGGAGCTTAAACGCCTCCTAACTCAGTACAAGCTAAATGCTTTGCTAAACAAGTCGTATTAACTCCTGGCTCCTCGAGACAATTTTAGTGGAAAATGCGGGAATGTATACTTTTTAAAATTTGACTTTTAAACTCGAACTTTAACTAAACAGATATAGGCGATACCCCTAGTTTAATAAATAGAGAAGGTTTGCTGATAATATCCCAGTAACAAGGAGTGGCTCCTGAGAAACGTAAATCCTGTATAAGGGGTATAAGCTGCACCCGGAAAAGTATAACATAAGGAAACTTATTTCATTTGATAGGTATATCTGCAATGTGAAACACTTTGAAGCTTCAAGATCAAGTAGCTTGTCAAATACAAAGTATAATAGAGTGCTCTCTAGCTCCCATTCTCCGGAATTTTTTCTTCTAAAAATAAGCGGGTAATTTTCTATAAAAAAAGGAAGTCGTTTAAGCCACTAAACTACGCGGAGGCTCTAAAAGCAAAAGTATTCCCCTGCGACGGGTGGTCGTTCCTGGTTTGGGATATATTAAATTAACAATATCTGGTGATTCCTATTTTATATAAAGAGACTCTTTTTGCTAAACCTTAGAGAGGCATCCTCGTATACGGAAATATTATACTAACTTCTTCTAATTCCGTAACCCCATCCTGTCAAAGGAGCTCTTTTTTCTAAAGACAATAACCCCCCACTGACGGAGCATTCTATAATTTACAAATAAGGTAATAAAACTTCTTTAGGGACTAATAAGAAAAATAGAAAGTACATTAACTTAAGTCTTAACCCTTGCAAAGGGGGCGGCTTCATTTTGAAAAACCTATATCCATAAGTAGCTAGATAAATGGAGGGACTTAATTTCTGAAAAGTATATAATTAGTAAAAACTACCAACTTCTATAAGCAGGACGTTAATAGATTGCACTTTTCTTTGTTGTTGACTTTTATAAGTATTAGTACTGAACATAAAGGGGCTCTGCGTTATACTGGTAAAAACTGTTCAGCTAGTCTAGAGTTTCTACTTTTATTGGTATATGCCCTATTCTTTTTCTGAGCTCAAAAAAAGAGAAAAAAAGAAACACTTGTTTTTCAAGGGGGAATCCCGAAGGATAGTTTCTAGTGTTAATTCTATAGAACTTAATGTCTAAAACCCTTTTTTGAGTTTTAAGAGTTTTTATGCCTATGTATTTTTAGCTTTAAAGTCATTTTCTTTTACGGACCTAAAGCCAGATTAGCTAGACTCCCATATATACAACTTTTGACTCCTTAGTGGGCGCTCAATATCCAGGGCTTAATAAAGAACTCCTTTAGAGCTTGTACACCTATGTGGGGAGGGTTACTCTTTCTAGAGAGCGGGTTTTATCTTATAAAAAGACCAACAAAGGAATGTAGCAATTTCGCTTTAATACTGCCCTCTGAATTTATAGAAAACCTAAAAAAAGGATATGTCTCATTTTTTTGAACTGTAAATAGAGCTAGTACTTCACCCAAACTTAAAAAGACAGGGGATTTTCCTTGTTATTCCAGTATTAAGGGTTGCTTTAAAAAGGCAGGGTAGAACTTAGGGCTGGGGGAAATCCGTTTTATTATCTCCCCGATATCCAGTTAAGTTTTTAAGTAACTAGGACTCCTTAAGAAGGGGTTTCAGCTAAAGCAGGTATCTCTCCTAAAACAAGGTTTGGCTGGGTTAGTATAAGTATGAGTAAGAAACCGAGGTATGCAGCTGGTGGTTATAGCTTTTTAAGGGATCAGGAACTAAGTAAGTGGGTTTACTCTTAAGTCTTTCCCAGTTTTATAGGGTTCCTAGTAAAGATATATAAGTAAAGTGTTTGATTTTTAGTTGCTGTTGTTAATCCCATAACTGTTCCCAATAAAAAGGGTCCTTTATAGTTTATAGTAAGAAATCTCCTAATTTAGTACTGAAATCGAGTACTCCTTCTAAAACGGGTTTTTCCTAACAAGTTCTATAAAGCTAACGGAACCTACAGCATTCCTTTTTATATAAGTCCCATAATATACAACTTTAAAATAAAACCCCAATTTTTTGAGTTTCAATCCCCCTTCTTTAGACCCTAATTAGACTTTTTAAATTAAAGAAGTTTGGAAAGCAAGAGTCAGAAAAACTCCTACTTTTTAAGAATTCCTTGTAACTCATTATATAATTAGGAAACCCGCCTTTATCTTTCTCCACTGTCTTTAACCAAAAGAGGGAAAGAACTCCTCTGTTTACCATCACTTTGAGTAAGGAACCTGCCCAATAGAAGTTTTACAATACCTGTTTAAGATTTAACAGCTGAAAAAGACCTCCCGGGTTACAAATTTATTTGACCCGTTAACCGAGAAAAACTTGAAATATCCTGGACTTGATAGCCTAGATTAGGGCTAAATAAGGGACCTTTTTAACGCTCCGCTTACTTGAGACCCAAGCTCTGTCCTTGTATTACTAGTAAGCATACGCATTAAATATAAATAGGCGCCCAAGCTATCAAAGATAGATTTTTTAGGGTATATACAAGCGAGCCCCCGAGAGCTTTACTCTCTAAATTATAGGGGATAAACACCTTACTATACTTATTCCTTAACTTATTTTAGAATTTAGGTTAGGTTTCTTCATGTGTCTTCACAAAGGGGCAATCCCATTGAAACGTAAACCGTACTAATACCTTGAGGAATAATTTACTGAATTAGAGTATCAAAAGATAAACCCAATACGCTAAAATTTATGTGCTATAGAAAAGTTAAGGTGTAGATTTCTAAAGATTTTGCTTTCTTGCTTTGTTAGACATATTCTATCTCAAATGCCGACTAAAGAAGAGCTCTTGTGGAAAAGTACTCAAGTCAGGATCTTCATAATAAAAAGCATACCCTTTTGAACTAGCGCTTAAAATGCCCAAAAGAAGAATACTTTAAAAATTTCGTTAATAATAAACCTTTTAAATGCATACTTTACAAGCCCGTACACTGAATTTGCGTTCTACAAGTTTAGTTTTAGCCGCTTTAGACTTTATAGAGAAGCCCTTAAAGGTAAAATTTTTCTACTTTATTCTATACAAGTAGGCAAGGAAACCCTGAGAATTACCAATGACCCGAGCTTCTCAAAAACCCCTATACCTAACACTCAGACTCCTACTATCTATATACAACGAAGGATGTTACTACAAAAATTTTATCTGGGCATTTAAGGTTGAACTTTTATAGAAAGTTGCTTTAATTGCCGAGCCTTGTCTTTTTTTAATTATCCCAAAATAGGTAATTTCAGTAGCATATACGGGAGCATCTATTTAGAGGCTTTTGTTGGTGAGGCAGAGGATATACGGGTCACAAAACTGCTTGTATTTTAGGGGGTAGAATCTCAAATCTGGTGTGGTATTTAGATGGATAAAAATCGCAACTGTAAAAGTGGTCTACTATAGGGTATTTTGGACAAGAAACCTCAGAAGTTTTTGAGACCTGATTTGATACAGAAAAAGGGGTCATTTAGGTATCTTGTATTGGAAATCTTAAAAAGCTTGTCTTACAGGGACTGTCCCTTTTGTTATTTAGGTATAAGTCTTTTCTTGGAAGGTAGAAATTTGAGTATTTCTGGTTAATCCGCAATTTTGGAATCGGACTCGTATATTCTATTAGGAGCCGGGCCGACCCCCTTACCCCTTTATAAGTGGAATTCTTTTATCTCACAAGGTACAAGATCTCTAATGATTACAACTAAACTCTATTTTATTTCCCTAAAATTTAGGATCGTAAGAATTTTTTTACCTATTAGTTCGTGTAGATAAGTAATTAAAAGGATCTCCTATGTATGGACACAAAATTTTTGTATAATACCTAGCTGAGTACGGCACTTACTAAACTTTTCCACTTTTGTTTAGGTCAATATCTTTTCATGGTTATTCGTACATCTGAAATTAGAGTTATAAGGAGAGCCTCCTTTCTATACCGCCCTCAAAGCTAGCATTTGCGCTTAATAATATAGAGGATTCCGGATAACCGGACTCTTAAGTTCTAGTAGCATTTTATACTTAGCAAGAAAATAATTATAGCTGATCCATACGCAACCTATACATTACCTATTACCTATTTTTATGACAAGCTTCGCACTTGTAGTCTTACCGGTTGCCTTTGACCGCTGGCTTAAAGGATTTGTGGTTTATGCAAAGAATTTCGTACTGGTAGCTCTAGAGAAAAGGCAGCCATTTAGCATATTTCTCTCAGTCCAAAATAAGGTGGATCCCTTTTTAGATCTGGTTTATAAAAATTGGAAGATTTTACACAGAGCCGCTTTCTAGTCTCTGTAACTTCCTAACTAGTAAATTCGCGAGTCCTAAATTTTATGAATCTAAAAGTGGTAGGATCCTAGGGTCCTCACTCACGTACCATGCTCTACAGAAAAGTACTCTATTAAGGGATACGTTTTACTTATTGTTAACTAAAAGCTCACGATTCATTTTTTTATTTGTTTTCTTTTAATGAGCCTTAGTTACTTACCCAGCGCTCCTCTTTTCTGTATTGTGATACATCATAGAAGTTGAAAAAGGCTATCTTCCCTACTTAATGGGAAGCTATTGTCCTTTTCCTATAAGAGCAGCCCCGCGCACCCATAAATAAGTGTAAATGGATTTGTAGTAAAGACTTATGCCGACGTCCTTCATTTCGAGATTATTTAAAGTTAATAATTTTTAATAGAGTGAGTTTATTTCCGTTTCTGACCTGATCCCAAGAGATTCCTGGGTTTATATAACTAATATTAACTTCATTCCAGAATTAAAGGATTACTTAATATATAAGCGACCTTTACCCTAATTTAGCAGAGCCCTTACTAAGAAAGAAATTTCTTGGATTTGGTTAGACAAGTTAAGTTTATAGCCCCTTTAAGAACTAGCTTGTCAGAACAGGAATGCAAGGAAAGTTTAGTTTAAATGTTAAAAGTTCCCCTTTAAAAAAGTAACCCTTCTTCCCACAATAATGGAACCTTTTCCAGTAGGTGAATAGTAGAAGCACTTCGGAAACTTATCTTGGAATCTCAACCTGTAAACTTCTTGTACATAAGCTTTTAAGTTCAAGCTTAACTAAAAGGGCGCCGACCTGGAGGGAGTAGGAATAACAACAGGATAAGCTAAAAACTGCTCGTTGAGAGTATCCATAGCGTATACGAATGAAAGTTCTAACAACTTCTTTGACGAGGACTTGGTTTGGTAACATTAACAACAAGCCTTTCATACTAGAGTTCAAACTCCTTATTTGCTCTTTCTCTGCTCTGTCAGCTAGCCAGCTTTATAGGAGATACGGGGAGCTATATGTTCTACGCCTTGTCTTTTAAGGTTTTTAAGGTAAGGTGTAGTACTATTAACTGACAAGGGCTTTACTTTGTTTAAGGGTGGCTTTTCTTCAGTAACAAAGTGCCCTAAAGAAATTCTATGCCAATTCTTGTAAAGATGAGCGTTGTACTTGCGCAGATTAGAACCGATGGTTTTAGATGTACGACACTCGTGTGTTACTAACTGTTAACTTGGGTGGGAGTTTCTCGTATCGACACTTGGAAACCTGAAAGATTCAAAGTTGACTTTCGAACGGAGCAGGGCAAGACTTTTTAACTATGCTAAGTGAATATTATATAAAAATTCTAATAGGGGCTAATTTATCTGAGAAGCGCTTTTTGAACCCTTGCACTCTTCACTCCCTTTTTGATTTAATTCTTTTGCGAAGAGTATCACAAGTCCATGGATTCTTTATAAACTGGTAGATGTATAAGAATGGATATTTATATCTAAGTTATTTTAACTTCAGTGTAGTTAATATCTCTCAAGCCCTACATTTCTAGCGGAAGTTTCGTTTAGCATAAGTAGCTTTTTTTTTATTTTGCCTTTCATTTCAATTCTAGAACGTAGGAATGGGTTCAAAAAACGGAACTAACTTAGGAATTCCCTTCTTAAAATGCCTTTAACAACTAAGAAAATCTATTCCACATCTCCACATCAAATAATACGGGTAATATAAAACCCCTTACAGGAATACAATTTTAATTGTATTTTTGGGAAGATAGTTGCTTCTGTGCCCTTTGGTTTACCAGTGTTCCAGAGACAATTGGTTATAGGGGTTCGGCTCTTATAAGGGCAGGTAAGGTAGCAGCTAACAAAAAGAAGGCCGCTTTCATGCCCCTTCAAATTCGCTCTAGATTAACAAGAAATAAGCGCTTGGTCTAACTAAACAAGTAAGGTTTTTATAGAGGTTGGGGTTTAATACAGGAGGCTGTGCTATTTAAAAAATTTTTAGGATAAGAGAGCTGGGTATTTACTAAAAAAGGCACCGGCTAATACCGATAATTAGGAAAAGTTTAAGCAATAACCTTATTCTAATGAGGCCAGAATTTAGAAAGCAGTAGGGGAAGCGCAAAGGTTAAATTTATACTAATTCCGCTTTCTCCAGCTCTGAATCTAAAAGAAATCCAGGGATAAAAGGGGAATATCCTAACTCAGAAGGGTATTTAAGGGGAGGCCCTTTACGATATAATGTACGCATCTAAGTTCCCTTTTAGAGGTTTTATTAAGGAAGCTTTCGTAATCAAATTCCTGTAAAAGGTAAAGCCTGTGGTTTACGCAGAAGGGCACGCCAAAAAAGGGCAAGTATAGTCAGTCTCAGCCCTCTGGGTTAAGAATAACATATATAAAGAGATACCCTGCACCTTCACTAGAATTATAGAATTCTTCTAAGTTAAGTAAGTCTACTAAAGAGTAGCTACTTGATAGGTTACAATAAGAAGTGCTTTTACAAATTATGTTGTGCCGGATATTCTCAGGGTTTCGGGAGAGCTTAGTAATATTAGTAATAGTCTTGGTTTGATCTTTCAAGTTTCTAGGATGCTAGGAGTTTGAAAGTGAATAAAACCAGGTTTTCCTAGGCAGGGGCGGGTGTTGGATACTCGCAATAAGTAGAGGTTCCTTTACTTGTGCATATGTCTAACTTAATTAACACATAGTTAACAAGGTCCAATCTAGAATCTCTTTGAAACACCAAGGTCTCTAATCATAGTAAGATTGAGAGGGTTTCTTGAGTTAAAAGTCAAATCTTTTGTCAGCAATTTTTTAGAACACTTTGGGGTTTGATTCAGTATCAGGTAAAACTATCTTTGGAAATACGGAACTCTGATCTAAAATACACTGCGAAGCGGCTTATTAAAAGTAGGAAAAACACGGATATTAACTATACAGAGGGTACGCATAATGAAATTGCGGGTCAAAGCAGGCCTCCGGAAAACTGAACTGCTAAAATTTAATATACTTTGCAATCCGAATTGTAGGGTGTTATACCTTTAAAGGAAAATCCCGCTCTATCTCAAAAATCCTACTAGGAAACTCATTTATATAGTATATAGTAAGAGTAAGAAATCTCTTAGGCCTTGCTTTAAGCTCACCTATATATAATATAACGGAATATCTATCTTCTGTATCTTAGTTGTCTTCATCATACTTACACCTTTTTTAGGTGTCCCCTTGTTGCCTCTAGCTAGAAATGCCTTCCTAAAAGAGATTTTCCTTTAAAGTTTTAGAGCTAGGAACTAGAACCTCTCTTGGGTTTCCCTTAATAACTTTCATGTTAACTTCCAATATACAACTATAGTTGAAACTTTTTTTATTCTTACAACCTTTAAGCAGCTACACTTTTTGCTTCCTTACTTAGTAAACCTAACTAAACACCTATTACTAAGGGGGCTTCTAAAGCCTAGTGTCATACTGAGAACAGCCCTTAACTGGTTTTGGAAAAAAGTCATACTTTTGGTTTAATAATAAAGACAATGCCTCTTGTATTTTGTTGTTACTAGTATAGGGAGGTAAGCTTGCTTAGAGAGATTTAGTATACATTACTCTACCCAGGAAGGTTAAGGCTTTGTAGTATTAAGTGTGGTTAACCTTGCACTACGGCCAACAGCAACAGAAAAAGAGGACTTTCACGCTACTTATTTACCGGAAACTCAGGACTTTCTTAGAGCTATAAGACCCTGCTTACCTGGAATCTTCTTATGAGCCTTAACTATTGTAGCTTTAACGACTCTGCTTCTTCAGGGCTATGCCTTTCTTATTAGGAGCACGGGAACAAATCTCTTTCTTAAGGGGCTGGCTACCATACCCTTGCGGTCTTAATTCCTATAAATTTCTTTAGAACTAGAACCCTCTTGCTCATATCAACCAAGTTTAGACTTTACTTCCCTTATTTTGAATCCCGTAGGGCCTTAAAACACTTAATTTGTTACTCTAAAGCATACCTTCTTTCTTAGGACCTCGTTTTATGCACAATACCTTGTTTCTTACTCACAGCTTTAGACTCCGCATCTCTATAATACTACTATCCTTCTAAATACCCATTTTATTAGCCTAGGTTTTCTTACCCACTTTCCTTAGAGCTATACCTATACCCTGTATTTGTATCTTTTTAGCCTTCTTTGTCTTAGGAGATGTACCCCTTTTCTTAATAACCTACACCTTTGTCAGTCTTGATACCCGGTAAACTATCCCCCAGAAAATTCCTTTGATATTCACTTACAGAAACCACTTCTTAAAACTGTCACTAGAAAATCCTTTTTATAAAAAGAATACTATTCCTTGACTTGTTTAGAAGAAACCTGCCGAAGCCTCTATACCCGAATAAGGAGAAAACTCAAGGGAAATGCTCTACCCCTCTATGCATTACTACAACCCGGATTTTAATACTTCTTGTTGTTGCAGCCTGCAGCTTTCTAATAAGTGTTCCCCCTCATTTGTCTTGTTAAGGATAAAAGTACTTACTGCTTTAGAGTAGAAAGGAAAGAACCCCTACTTTATCATTCCTGTACTCAGTTCTATGTTCTCTTAGATTCCTAAGACAACACCCCGAGAAGAGCCTATCAATAAAAAAGGCTTAAGTTTATATCTAGAATGCCTTTTATCCAAGGTTTAGGTACCTTTTAATGCGGAACCCCCGCCTTTTGAATCTAATAATTTAGCGAATTTCCTAAGCTTTAAAGAATGCTATTTAAACCTAGCTAGGAAAGTGCTTATATCTTTTCTAAGTGCCTGGTAAATAAAAGGGAGGTGAATCTAGCGAAATGCTGGGTAAAATGCAAGCAAGGAGAGTAAATCACTAGAATGATTTACGAGTCAAAACTATAAAACTCTATAGGAATCGGCCAAATTCATTTCAAATTCTATTAGCTCAATTTATGAAAAAGTTATATAGAATTCCTGGGCTTTTTTTATTTCATACAGGAAAAGTTAATTATTATTTTTCAGGGTTAACTACAGTTTAGAGAGAGCTCTATGCATATGGATAAGCTCTTTTTAGAAGTTAGAAGAGTATCTCAGTTACAATTTGGCATAGCCTCCCCTTAGTTTTAGTTATAGAATTTCTAGCTCTTTGTTAAGTTATATAGGCCCGCAGTTTCCCCTTTAGTGCTTGTGGTAACCAACCTGTGAATACAATTGAATAATTTTCATTATTTATAGTGAATAGGAGCTTTAATAGGGCTTACGGGTACTTTATTTCAGGCAAAGGAAAAGTTATAACTTTAAGGGATACCTAAAATAAAAATTTAAAGATCCCCGCGTAAAAGTCAAACCTGTCGGTATTTCAGTTATTTTGAATCGAGAAATTCATAATAAATATATAGACACAGCGCAATACCTTTTATAAGAGGTTAAATCAGAATTTCTTTAGTATTCTAGTACTCTAAATTTTTGTAGAATTCCCTAGGTATAAACAAGCTTAGCAGGCGTCAAGGTATTAGTCTATTTCTGGGGGGTCTCTTCGACAAACTCAGCTTTAAATCAGCAATATCCTCGTGTCAGATGCCTTAAATTTATATATAATATTACAAAGTTATAGATTAAAAGGGGCTTCTTTATTAGAGCTCTTTCTGTTTTCATCCCATTTTAGGGTAGGTTTGGCTTCGCTTTTATAGTATAAAGTAATTGAAAACTCTTTGTTATGAAAAATTGATCCACAAAAAAAGTTGAAACAGGTTAAAGGAGGGTGCCCGCTATAGAATTGAGTAGCTTTCATAATCCAGCTTTACAATCAATATTTACTGCTTAAACCCGAGGGTTCATATAACTCATAATGATAAGGGGTAAGTCCTATCATTCCTTTTTCTAGAAGCCTCGACCGGAGCTCCTTATATATTAGGAATTAGGAGCTCTAAACGTTTTTGTGTTATCTAGGAATCTACTTTTTATAAGGCTCCCTTCTTTTAAATTTCTACCCGAATGCTATCGTCTAAGATTCTAGAATATCCCTAAGGATCCTCCTATTAATGTTACTTAAGTTACTTATCACAGCTCAGAAATACCTGGGCAGGAATTCTCCCTCTTAGTACATAAATTAAGTAGCTAACTTAGAGCTGTATACCCGGAAGTTCCTTCTTTATTTCGTAGTACAAGCGTACTTGTTATTAAAAAACTTCTATAGAAATAGAATTTGGGATGCTGGTATTTCCTACGAGTACCCTTTTAGATTTTAGGGTAAGCAAAGCCACCAAATAAAGCAAGAGAATCCCAATATGAATGCTTAAGGTTCAAAACGCGTTTACAAATTAAATCAACAGAGTCTCTCTTTACCCTTGAACTTCAATGCTATAGAGATGGCGAGGGCCCCTTATTAATTAGAAACCCCGGTAATTAGGCACAACGCAGAAATTTCTTTTTGAATTGTGCAGTGTTTGGACCCGAAACTTTGAAAAAGGCTTGTATTACACTAAGTCTAACAGTAAATAAAGTATATATATAAGGGCCTTCGTTACGGGATGATCCATAGTATTAGAAGTTTGATAGAATAGAGGGGCCAGATAGTGAAAAAGGATGATACTCTACACTTTTACGTACCCTTATACAGGCTCGAGTCTCTTTAATGAAAGAAAATTGACGGGACCCTTTGTATTGCTGTATATACTAATCTTTCTCCGAGGTTTTTATAATACTCATCTCCTTAAAAACATTGTATTCATAAATTGAAGTACAGAAAATTCGAGTGTCTTGTCACCATGGAAATGCAGTAAATTCCTTGTGAGAGAAAGGTTCCTTTTTTTAGTAAAAACTTTCGCAAGGTAGAGACTTAACCCCGCTCTGAGGAAACTTTAAAGGGACTCTGCTTGGGCTAGAGAATCCGGATATTACAGAAATTGAAGGAAGATTTTCAAAGGGTGAGTACTCTAACAAAAAGCTATATAAAATAAGTTTTAGAGAGCTCACAATATAATATAGGAAAGCGTGAGTTCTAAAGGAAAGGGCCTATTAAAGTTATCTATTGTAAATTGTAAAGGGTATCCTCACTCAAGCCGGGTCCGCGGTGTTACATTGAAAGGCTACTAGCGAGTTACGTGCAATACGGCATGCTTTTAGAAGGATCCTTGAGTCTTTTTTCTTCCCTTGGCAGGCATATAAAATGACTAAAAGGTTTGTAGGGCCCTTATGGTACTAATTGGCTTTGGTATTTCTAGAGGCAAAAGCACGAGCGGATCTATGTTTCAAGTTAAGAATTAAACCCTTTTAGGTATACCAGAGACTTACTTATATAGACACTTTTCAGAATTAAGGGCTTTTATACCTTATAAAAATCTCAGCATTGGGCGGGTTAATGCAAGTAGTTAGGTGCTGAGGCCCGGTATTCTTAAGGCAGATCCTTTCTTTTTTATTTTACTTTATCCTAGTAGAAGTAGAAACGGTGCGAGATGTAGACCTTTTTGTAGAACTTTGCAGAATTTTAATAGAGACAAGTATAATTATACATAACGGAACTTTCCAGGAAAAAGATTTTGGCAGCACTTTTTAGATAGTACATTATCTGAGGTTTTCTAGAACCGAAAGTGCCTACTCAAATCAGATTATAACTGAGATTTACCCTACATTTAGTGGCCCTTAAGCTTCTTTCTTAAAATCACCGCAAGATTTTTGAACGGGGACTTATCCTAGAATAAATCAGAACTTCGTTTGAATCCTGTGTCTCTCACTTCTTATAAATTTAAGGAACTCCTAACCCACTACGTTCTCTTTAGCGGGGTAGAGTCTAGAGTGTAAGTGGAGTTAGTAAAGCACAAGAATTTACCTAAAGCATTTCGGAATACAACTTAAGGTAACAAAGAAGCTTTGCTTTTGAGAGGCGTTCGCAAATAAAATGAATAGGGGACTTCCCGCGGAGGAATGCTACATTATTCAGAAGGACTTGATTAACACTTGGTAAAGTAAAGACCAGACATGAGCTTTATGGAATACCTAGGAAATTTAACTAAGCAGGTTCTAGAAAAATAGGAAAAGGGCAGCTTGTCAACTTTCTTAGATTGATTTAGAAGAGGCTCTTACTGTATTCTTACTCACGAGCACTGTTAGTTTAGAAAATCTTTTTGTTGACTAAAGCCAATAGATTAGGAATTGCCCTTGGTTAGATATCTTATATATGAAAGAAACTCTATCTTATTAAACGGATAAAGAACACTTTAGAACTCTTAGGGCTATACCTTTCTGTTATGCCACAGTGTTAACCCCGATTATTAGACAGTAAGACCCTCTCAATAAATAATGCATAACATCATTTTGCGGATAAACAAAAAGTCTAATCTTCCGGAACAAGTACCCGGATGCCGAGCCCCTTTGTTCTGAACTTTTTAGATAAGTATTCACGAGAGCACCCTTTTGAGGAAAGTTTATTAAGTGTACGAGTCACAATCTCCTAGATATAATACAAACAGCTAAATCTTGGTAAAAAGGTATCTCAGGATCTTTAAGTAAGTGTCTAACTTATACTTAGTAAAGCTAATACAAATACAGTAAAATACAATTAAGTAACAAGAATACAATAGCTACAAAAGTCTAGGCAACAATAAAACAATAAGACACTGGCTTTAGTTATCTACCTTACAAACTTAGGAGCTGTCCGTAAATAAGACTTCCTAAGGGATTTGTAGTAGGGATTAATAGGGATATATAGTAGGTACAAATAACAAGGAAGTTGTCGGTAAAGACAATATAGAACTCGGGAAAGGAAGAAGGTTCCCTTTTAGGCATAAATAAAAAAGGGGTAAACCATACATTATGGGCCCTTTAGCTTCTCACAGGATCTGAACAGGGGAATACCTGAGCTAGGGTTTCCTTCATTTTACTTACATTTACAAGCGGAGTCTAAGTTATATAAAAAGCTCTTGTGTTAGTAATTTCAAAGGTTCAAAACATTACATTCTACTAATCTAAAAAGGTGTTAGTGAATAAGGAATTTTGGTAAATCCTGACTCTAAAAGCCTCAAGTAATCCTGAGTACCTAAACTAGCAATAAGTAAAAGAATTGATATAAACTTTAACCCTTTTTTTCAAGTGAATATGTATAATCCTTAGCCCTTTTTGTAACCTATTTTTTTATGTAGAATTATTCCTGAAGTTTAAGTTTTTAAGTAGCTATTAAGGAAAGGGTTGGGAGTTGCTGTTGTGTTTCTAGATTATTCCGGGTTTCTGATTCCAGATCCAGAGAATAAAATAATAAAAAAAGGCCCTTTTGGAGTTTAAATAGCTAAGGCAATGCGTTTACGGTAAAAATCATTGGTATGTAGACTAAAGTGTATAGGGATAGGCTTCTTTCTGACCTTTAGAGTAGTCAGTCCCAAGGAAATAGAAAGGTCAAGGGAATTTTTTTTTCAGTACTGATAAGATAGAACTAAGTAAGGGATAAGTTGTTTTCTTGCTTTAGTTAGGGTAAACCAGGGGTAGAGTTTTCTAATTAAGGTTGTAGTGTAGATTCTGCGGCCTTTACTAATTTGTACAAGTTTTTTGTAAGAGATTCCTTCTATTTGGGAGAAAAAGGAATTAAAGAATAGAAAGTCATTTCATACCTCTGATTTCTAGGTTTCCAATTCCAGATTTTTTGGGGAGGATAAAGTCTTCCTTTAGTAATGAGTTTCCTGTAAATGAAGTAAAGTGAAAGTGCCGGTAAAGTAGAATTAGTTATAATCTAGTCGAATCTTTATAGGGTAGGGCAAAGACCTGGGTAGATGAATTTATCAGCTAGTTATTAAACTTAAGAATACAAATAGGGGAATAAAAGAATAGGCAGTTTCCAAGTAGATTGGTTGAGTTCTAGACTGGGTGTCCCAGACAATCGCGATATTCATTTCACATTTCATAAAGAAAGCTTTTCAATTTCTTACTTTTTTTGCTTTAACAGGAAGTATAGAGAGGATTTTCCCGAGTTCTTGCCTAGTAAAAAAGGAGCCCTATAAAAGAGTTTAGTACCGGTTTACTTGCTCTGGAATTTACAGGTCTTAAAAGTTTTAAGGGCTATTTTAGAGCAGTCATTCTCGTATCTTGTTTCTAGAGTAGGCTTATGAAACAAGCTAGGGTTTCAAAATCTTTATTTGGCTTTATGCTTATTAGGGTCGGTATTCTTAAAGAAAAGACAGGAAATTTTTGGTATAGTTTTTGGAAGTTAACATTATAAGGATTTAGTTTAAGGGCTTACCAGACTAGGAGTTCCCAGATATAACTTTAAACGGAATTTTCTTTCTCTTTTATATAAATTACTTGGGTTTGTAAGCAAAGAAATTGTTCAAGAGGTTGTGATAATCCTTCAAGTTCTAGTCTAGGTCCCTAGATAAAAGGTATTCTAGAGAGTTCGGTATTATTTTCTTTAGTTTTGAATTTTCAGTTTATAATAGAGAGCAGGCCTTGTAACGGGGTTTTGCAAGAGTAGGTTTCTTCGCTATCTTTTATTCTAATAAAAGTTTTTTAAGTAGTGCAAGCGCAAGGTCAGGTGTAGAAAGAACCTTTATTTATAAATGGGTTTCTATAAGTGTTGTGGGATTATGAACTCTTGTACTTTCTTGTAGTTGTGTTAATAAAAATTTGTACTAGGTTTTTGGAATAACAGGTATAAAGTAACAAATTAAGTAATTCAGGGACTTTTTAAGGGATCCGAAATAAGGAAAGTAAAATAAAGTCAAAAAAGAGGCAAGGCTTCCTTGTTGATCGTTATGAAGTATCTGAACGTGAAAGGGGCTTAAATTTTAGATTAATTGGGGAAAGCTCGTATTTTCGACACGAGGGATTTCTTTATAAACTAAGTGGCTAACGATTCAAAAAAGACTCGCTATTTTGGAAGATACGAACTCAATGTCTATAGTATTTGGTAAAAAAAGGGCTGCTCTTTATACTCTAATTGAAAAGAAAAAGTCTATACTTTACATGCAGGGAGACTTTTGAATAATTTAAGGGTCGGTCTTGGCGTAACCTTTTTAGTTTAAGCAATTTAAGTAATTTCAGGAATCTAACTAAAATCAAGTTAAGTTTAGAAAATAGACAAGCTCCGCCGGAGAATTTGTTAGAATCTGGGGGCTCCTGGCATACAATTCCACTTCCTAAATTACTCGACTAGAGTAGGAATAATAAAGTTTCTTTTTTAAAGTGATTCTGAATTCCTATAATTTCGAAGTTCTTGAAGAAGAAGAGGTTGGCTTTTTTTAGTAAAAAAAAGAGCAAAAAGCATTTGGGTTTTAGAGAGTCTAGATATGTGAAAGTAAGGGAAGTTTTACAAATGTATAATTAAAGAAAAGGTATGGATCGCTCTTTATTGCCGAAATGAAATAAAGCAGAGTTATTTGCGCTCGTAAAAGATAAAGTATTACCTTCACTTTTTTATATATTGGACTCGACTTGGTAAACTTTTTTCATTTTTCTTATTTTCCTTCATCATTAGAATCACTTAAATAGAAAAGATTCAACTCGTTTCCTGTATACTTTCCACAGCAGAGTAAAGTCATTTTTTTGTTCAATTTCCGATTGAAAATTGACAGCAATTTGGAACGAGATTTCATACCGTTCACAAATAAAGGAATTAATTGAGTAGGCCAAAAAGAATTCCTCAGGAGCTCTTGTTTAGTACCCCGCTGCATGGGCTTCCGCTAGTTTTTCTAAAAGGTTCCTTAACTGCAAACTCCAGTGCTTCGTTAATATAAGAAAAGTAGGCCCGTAAGATTTCCGCTGTGCTGTATAGTCCTCAGTCCGGTTCTCTAATTCCTATAGACCTAAAACGGGACCTTTTGGTTAGCATTAACCTGAAGTAGGTTACTTGGAATATTAACAAAAAGACCTTATTATAGAACCTCTTATTTACAAATAGCATTTTACTTATCCTTGTACTTCTTAAAGATATTTTACTAACATTGTTTATTTTTAAGCCTAACTTATCCTAGAGGGAAGCTAGTTTTTCAGTAACACAGTTAAAGTGTAGATATACTTTCAAAATATCCCGTCAAATTGATATTTATTTTAAATCTCTTACTTATTGATGAATAAATCTTTACCCTTAGCTTATGTCTTTATTAGCGGCTTTCTCCGATGCGGACCTTTATACTAGAGGAGGATCCCTTATAAATATTTTGAAGTAGTCTTTTAGGTTAAGTATAAGGAAGTCCTTACCCGGGTTTTAAAGTCCACGAAAATAGGAAGCGTAACCTACACGAATAACTAGCTCCTAACCTTTTTTAGCACCTCGAATGTAATTGAATTCACCAAGCGCGGCCTGTCTCTTACGGAATAGTTTATAGATATTTAGATTTAGATACTCGAATAAGGGGCCCTTCTATATCGCTAATGCAATTCCTAGTTTCAAGCTTTCGCACCCTCTGTTGTCTAATAAAAACTTAAAAAACCCTCTTGTAATGCCCCTAAATATAATATAGAAAGAAAGCCCTACCTTTTATCTTAGTTAGATCCAGGCCAAAAAGAACTTAACTTCGTTTCTTTTTTATTGTAATTTATACTGGGTAAGCTAGAGAAGCTTTAGTACCTCTGACTGTCAACTTTAAATTCTTTTAGGGTTTTTTCCAAAAATTAGGTCTTGTGTTTCTTCATAAACTAACAAAATTTCAAAGAGTTGATGTAGAACTTTTTATATAGGCAAACTCGAGGAGTCCTTGCTTTAGCAAAATGAGTTAATTAACAAGTACTTGTTTAAAAAAGACATAAAATTATGGGTGAACCCTATCCTATATTAGGCTTCGTTTTTTTGCACTCAAAACTAAGTCCGTTTTTGCATTTCTTATTAGGGGCTAACCATAAAAATTTTATACTGGTACAGGTCTTATAGACAAAAAGGGTTAGGTATTTAGCTTTAATGAGGCTTTTCCCAGTGGTATACAACATAAGTATAAAAACTTGTGCATAGATCCCCTTCTTTATTGAAGGTTACACTTTATATTATAGTTTAAAGCTAGTTTTATTCCTCAGAAATTCTTGCTTAATAAAGTGTGTTTTTAAGTAAGAAAGGTTAATCCTTAGTAGCTCTTAGTTATTTATTTCCAAAGAGCTGGTTGCTTTTTAAGCGACTTATAGTACTTACTTATTCAACAGCCCCGGTTAAATCTAGCTTCCGCCGGATCTAATATTAGTTAATTGCAAAGCTTAAGAAGTTTTCCTCTTATTAGTATGTTCCCGCGGAGGTTCTATATTTGAAAGACTTTGGTATTCAAAGATAAAGAAAAGTCTGAAGATCTATCCTGCTTTTGGTTACCTTTTGTGAAAAGCCTATTAAACTCAAGATGTATTGGGACCCCCGGCTCTAGTTTGCTTTGGAAAAGGCCTCGCAAGGTTCCCTTTAAATTAACTACGCAGTATTATGTAAGGCACACGAAAGAGATAAAAGAAGCTATAAGTCTCGCTAACCTACGACAAAGATATATCTAAAAAGGGCCCGTAGCCTTTTGAGCCTTATTCTACATTTAGAGTATTTATAGTATAGGATCTTAATTAAAAAATTCTGCAGGTAAAACTCGATTGCTAATTTAAACTTGTATGGTGAGAAACAAGCTCGTAGAGGTCAAAATCTAAGTAAGTTTTTTTCGAGAGAACTCTTGTACAAGATAAGTGGAATAATCTAAATTATAAAATATAAAATAAGAGACACAACAATTCCTCGTACTTAGGCTAGGCTGTTACACCTTTCAATTGATTTTTACTGGGGTTGGTTTGGTTGGACTATATATATTATAAAAGGAGGGTCCTGTAGTGTATAAAATTATATACTAGGCAGCCTCGCCTAAAGAAGCAGTTGCTAGAGGTTTACTTTCAAGTAATGAAAATTCTGCTCAAAATAAAGAGGATTCATATCTTGTAATAGATGAGCCCCTTAAAAGGTATTTGATCTATAGTTACAATCTGGGTACCTTAGATATTGGATACGTGTTTCTTTTTTAAATCAGGAATAACCAATTAATTAAAAGTTCGAACCAGAGGCTGGAGTTATTTTGTAATGATCGCAAATAAACAGAACGTCATGGCGCCGCAGCACCCTAATTAGACTTCCGAACTAGGACGGCGAATAGAAATTTATATTTAATTCTTCAGAAGACCCAAGACTCTCCTCGCCGGGTTCCTGATTTTACCTTGCTTTGTTATATTCCATATTAAGATAGGTTTTCGGTAAAAAGAGTCCCTTTGAGTTAGGTCCTATTAGAAAAAAGCTCCTTATTACAAATTACTATAAGTACTTTTTTCTACTACACCAAAGTCAAAATACCACACACACTCGGGTACCCCCTTTGACTTAGACTTGTTTCACATTCTGAGTATAGTAATGGTAGGGAACCGCATTTTAAATTAAATAGGTTTACATTAATTAAATTCAGCAAAATAATTTAGCCCTAATTTTATACTTGCAAGAGTGCCCTATTCATATACGGGTGCTTTTTTAAAGCCGTTGAAGAAACCACGCAAAGGGTCCCCCTTAAGAGGTTGCTGTAAGTAAGGTAAGCTACATATCCAGACCAGTTACTCCAGGGTTTGGATAATTTTGAAACTAATTTCTATCCTTTTTTTGTTATAAAAAAGCTATTAGGGAACTCTCTTATTGCATTTAGCCTCAATTTTCTGCCCCTCCCCTTTTTACTTAACTCGTAACATATCAAAGAAATTTCCTTTGTGCCTAGGACCCATAAAGTAAAGTGACCTATCCGGGATAACGAAATAGACTAAGGTCAAAGGTGAATTTCTTATAAACTCCACTACTAAGCAATATCCTTTTTATTATAATTATAATAGCAACGCCTAACTAGGAACCGGAGTCTTAAATAAGGAGTCGTCGGTAACATTATAAAAATGAACAAAGGAAACCCGTAAAAAAAGTAATATAATAAAAATTTTTGTATATCATATATTAGGATGCCCTTGTTGAAGAGTTACGCACTTTTTGTCAAGAGATTCCTACTATATACACACTATACTCAGGATTTGCCCTAGTATATCAAGCTAAAGGCTAAGTGTGTAATTACCAGCAAGAGTTACCGGAGTAGCTGTTAGGGGCAACCCTGTGTTAGTTCAAAACTGTAAAAAGCTTTTTAATATCCATTTCAAAAACTAGGTAGATAAAGCAGTCGAAATCCCAGTATTACAATAAAAGATAGAGTGAATTTTTCATAACTAAGACTGAGGGGAGGCTCTTCTCTAACAATAAAAAGTCTTCCAATGTATTCAACCAAAAGTTGCAAGTATAGTAGGGTATCTCAATCCAAGAAAAAGTGCTTTAGTTTTCAAGCAAGTTTGGGGATGTATACCGATCTACCGAATAGGATCCCTATGGATAGACTAGATTTAATCTACTTGGGCACGGAAACACCCTTAATACCTTAAAAGGGAGGAGAGTTGGTTACCAGAATTTACTTGATTTTAGTCTAAACGAATAAGATTCTGTTGGTCAGGCGGGTTCCATGAGCAAGTTCATAGGTTTCTCTATCATTTTTTTGTATGAGGGAGCTTCC
The DNA here is from genome assembly GCA_036897445.1 of Pelargonium tetragonum. Classification (NCBI taxonomy): domain Eukaryota; kingdom Viridiplantae; phylum Streptophyta; class Magnoliopsida; order Geraniales; family Geraniaceae; genus Pelargonium; species Pelargonium tetragonum. The sequence goes on from JAYMTL010000009.1 coordinate 111,846, forward strand.
GGGGCGGGCGGATAGGATGAATTTTCTGATATAGATAGATATAGAGACAAGTGCATAGGAGAGAATTCTATCTTGGTTTTGTACTATTTCAGGGCGAACTTAAGAAGAAAAAATTCTTCAAATTGTGGAGGGTTCCGGAGCTCTAGCAAATTTAGTAAAACGAGCTTCTTGAATTATCAATAAGATTTAGGGCTTTTTAGGATAAGCGAGTTCGTGCAATTTTTCTAAAGAAGGTATTAAAAACGAAAAGGGGGCGTTAAAAGGAAGATTTAGGATTTCCGCAGAATTTAGAAGCACTTTTGAACCCACGACCTCTACCTGAATTAGACCTTGATTTGTCAAATGTAAACCCAATTAAGTGCAGTAAGCAAATAACTACAAGCCCGGCGGGAGTCCTTCAATTAAAGAATTTCTATAACTAAGAATATAGAATAAGGGTATAGTTGTCAAAAAGCGGGGTACCCCTCGAAGAGTTTTAAGCTTTTTTTGTTAGAAAAGGGGGCAATCAAAGTTTTTAGGAATCGTAATCACTTAAAAAAAGGATTTTCTAGAATATAAAAATATCTAGTCCGTGGATGCTTTATCCATAGTGAATGCCAAGAGCAAGCTCTAACTCAATTTTATGTAAAGTAAACGGAATTCAATAGTAGTAGCTTAAGGTTCAAGTCGTGTCATCGGGGGGTTAGTCTAAATGCACTAAGTTGAGCCAAGGGGTTCTAAGATAACATAAGTACGGGCTCTCTAGAGTATTTTAATTCAAGTCATTACGGGTGCCTTATTAACAATTTAACAGTGGAGTACCTAAAAATCCTTTTTTCAAAACAAGTTCAAAAAAACCAAAAGAATTTCTATTAAAAGCGGGCATATTCCTATTTAACCTTAAGCCGGGGCCTAGTATTGCGGTATCGCCCATGTTAACTAATGCAAAGCAGCTACTTGACTCTTAAATTAACATACTAGTTTCCATAGTTACAACAGGAGCATTTCACTAAAAAAGTTAAGAAACTCCTACTTCCTAAATTCCTTTTAAAAGCTTTCTCCAAGGAATATCAGATTGACAGTTAAAGGACCCCTAAAGTACTAACTAACCAACTCGGATATCCTAAATTCAGCGAATAATAGTGTTTGGGGCTTCGTTTGAATATGAAAAGCTTCCTTGCGGGGTATTCTGCTACCTGCTAAAGTTCAGTTTGTAATGATCTATATAAAACAGGAGGATTTCTAACTATACTAGTAAAGCGCAAAAGTCGGATGCTTTTACTTCAGGAATATGAGTTAGTGAACCAGCAAAAGGGCTTATTAAAATCAAGGTAAATCTTTTGTTAGATCCCTATATATATATTCTAGAGGCTGCTCACTAAAACCCGGTTTTCAACGGATACTCATTCATAAAGAATCTAAAGAGTCCCTAATAAAGTTTGTAAAAAGGTACGCTGAGCTTAGTTACCTGATCTGTAAAAGTAGTTGTTTTGATAAGAATTATCTTTCATTTTAGAGTCAGTGACCTAGTATTAAAAAAAGCCTTCTTAAAGAAATAGTTTATATAATCTTTCTATGTGAATTGTATATAACCACCTTTCAAGCGGGATAGTTGAAGATTTGATGAATGGTCCAAGTCGGAATAAAATAAAAGGGAACTGTCTTTCTAAGGAGCCCTTGCTCAAGGTACATTTTCAGGAAGATCTATATAAAATTTCTGATCCAAATAATAAAAAGACTTTTAGAATACTTCTGCGTACAGTATAAATTTAGCAAGAATTCCTTATACAGGTTTACTATAAGGTGAGGAGTCCTTTTCCCAGCCTATTTCCTTAAACCGGTCCCGTACCTTGACAATTTCTAGTACCGGGTAAATATTCTTTCGAGGTCAGTCTATTTCAATCTCGTACTGGCACATTCCTATTACACTTTGCGTAATTATAGCTGCTTAGATCTGAAAAGGTTTAGTTTAGTGGGATTTCTAAAAATGAGTAACCCTCCTTGCTACCACTTAATATTAGTTTTAACTGAAAATTAAGGGTTGGGTTTAATCACTAAGAAAACCGACGAAAGGTATACTACCTACATATCCCCGCGAAAAAATGAAAGAAAATAGTACACCCTATTACCTCTAAATAACTCAAGAAATGCGTATAATTAATCGAATATTACAAACTGTTTCAACTAAAAACTAGGAACTTTTTTTATGAGTTGAATAAATTAAGAAAAGCGGGTTAAGCCTAACAAAAGGAGGGCCCTTTTTTCTTATTATACAAAGGCTATCCTTGTTATCAAAGCGAAATTGAGTTTTTAAATTAGTAGGAACCCTAAAACTTGACTGAGATAAGAAAAAGGGGTGCTTGCTCACCTTGCTCCTAGTAGTTAATTTTAGATACCTCTAACATACATAATAGAAAGATTTGCATTTTTAGTATAAAGACTGGATTCTTTTAGGCGGTAATACCCGGTTAATATTACTCAACGACAATATAATTTTCTTGTAATTTCCCTTCCAGGAGTAAGTAACTGGACGGTACATTAATTTTACTGTATTGCTCTTGGCTAAGGGATGGGGCTAATATAAATATATATAAACGTAAAAGCTTTTTTGTTCTATTCTTTTAAAGTCTAAATGTCCTGAGAAAGGGGGAGTCTCTAAACTTATCAAAAAAAATGCATGCCCGTTTCATTTCTTAACATTAAGTAAATGGTAAAGAGTAATACCGAGGAATTCCCAGTCAAGCGGCATTTCCTTCGAAAAAGAATGTTGAAAGTAAAAAAAAGACTAAGAATAATGGAACCTATTATACAAAAATCAAAGCTTTTAGGGTCTATAAAAAATAGAGACAGAAAGATAGGGCTTTTTGTACTCTATTTTATTTACCCCTGTTTCTTGGAAATTGCAGTGATAGTTTTCATTAAAAATTCTAGCTAGAATTTCTTGTTAAGTCTTTGCTTCCTGATTGCGGGTCAAAAGGATCAACTTATCCTAGGTATTAGGCAAGTTGTTAAGTATTTTATAGACAATCTCCCTCCAAGGCTGGGTGTTTGAAGAAACTGCGTTTTAGATAATATTACTGCAGGTTTTATGATTCAATTAATTCAAAGACTAATGCAACAGGTACTTAATATTAAAATTGTGATATGTTTCTACTGAATAAGTGCGGGTAAGCGCTTTTGTATTTTTGAAAGGAAAGTTTAACGTTATGATACTGAGTTTTTTGTCTAACTCTGGGTTATTCGCTATAGTCTTTTCCGTTTTAGACTCTTTTACAAAGGAAGAAAGACCTAAGGATACTGGAAAAGAGGATATTTACTGCCTATTTCCACGGGCTATTCTAGTGCCTGTAAAGCAAGTTAACAACTTCACAAGGCTTCTTTTTCGTCGCTTTCCTAAGAGGTATACTGCATAAGGTACTCTTAAAAACGGATTTGAGACTTTTTAGTTATTGGGTAATAGGTGTAACGTAATTAAAAAGTTGTGTTACCAGAGAATAAAGTATTGACGCAAAAGGAGTGCAGATAGGGAGGGGATAAAGAAGATCTTTTATTTGTGAATAATTCATTTTTCGGTTTGTCAAGAATTTTATCCTACATTTTTATTTTAAAGTGTCCTTCCCTTTTTCTATCCTTGGAATAAAAGACCTTGCAGCCTACCTCCATGTTGCAACCGCCGGGATCTTTTAGGAAAAAAAGAACTATACTAAACTAAGAATGCTACCACTTCCCTAAGTTGGGCCTCTTTTTTTTACTACACCCCTAAAAAATCTTGACAAACACCCATACTTAATTAAGTTCGTAATTGAGGTTTATCAACATTTAATTTAGCACAGCATTTTTAGTTTTGCGTTTAAACATATTAAGGGAATTACTTGAACTGTATACCCCCCCCTAAGGGTTACGAGATATCTTCTGTTTACACAAAAGTTATTTTGGTTAGCTTACTAATAAACTCTTTCTTATAGGGCCAAATGCCAAGGCTTTTCTCTGGGGGGTGTCCTTATCAAAACTGTAGTTACCTAAGAGTATAAAATACCTTGTGGTAAAAATAGGCTCTAAATTCGCTGGCCCATAACAATTTTCGAAAAGGGCATTTCTCTCTTTCAACAAGCCCTGTCTCAACATTTGACCGGACTCTTTAATTAAGTGAATTTTTAACTTGCTTAATAACTTAGGGGGATCCCCCTTCTCCGGGCCTTGTTTAAGCTCAATTTTTGAGGCCTAAGGGTTGTATCACCAGTCAAAGAACTGCTTTTTCATTTATCTTAAACAAAAGCCGAAACAAGAATGACTTCAGCCACTAGAGATGCTTACTCGGAATAACTTAAACAAAATTCCACCTTTCTAAGACTTACTAGAACCCTACACACGAGGGCTTGCTATAATCCTAAACTATTAAATTATATAGACTAACTCAGAACTAGGCCCTTCGCCTTTACTTTATTGGATAGCGCCCCTGGTGTAGAGAAGAAGCTCGTCAAAAAGGCAAAAGATTTTTCTCTGATTTTAGTTCTAACTCCTAACTCTGGATAATGCCGAATCTTGTAAATTTATGGCCGACAAGTGCGCAGTACACTTTCTCTTCTCAAATCTAATTACTAATACACTAGCTTTCTTTATTGCTACTATGCCCCAGTATTTTTATAACGAGTTTTTTGACCTTTTAATATTTTGCAGTATTATGTATATGAAAAGCCTGGGTAAAAAAAAGGGTTAACCGTAGAAAATATACAAGAACAGCCCCTAATGTTTAAGCCGCGGAAATACCTTACAATCGGTATAACCCCCTCTTAAATTTTAGCAATAAAGCCTGAGGTGACTTAAGCAGACCGGTACTTTAGTATAATTTATATGAAGTCGGGGTTTACAGCTAAATTAAGGATTTATAGAGTGAAAGTACTATCGAAAAGGAAAGACTAGACCTAAATCAGGCGAATTTGTTTTATAACGAAATATAACTAAACAAGATTTCTGGAGAGTCCTAAAGAGCGGGCATTAATTACAAGAACTGTAGTAAAAAAAATTTTTAAGGCAGAAAGGTCAATAATGGGATGAAAACTCAAAGAGGTTACCTTAGTTTTTTCATGATATCTCCCTATATTAATTGGCTGGCCCGAACGCAAGGCTATGCATATTAAAAAAAATTCCTTTTTGCACAAGTTGACCCCAGTGTAAAAAGCTAATTCTTAACTCAAGATGCCCCTAATCTTTCTTAATATAAAAAAGGACTTTCCCAAACTGGAGTTACTGGCTTAACCTTAGCTTAGCAATCAACCCTAAAAATAGAGTCTAGAGTTAGGTTTTTTGTTTAAACCTGGAAAATCCTTCTTTTCAGCGCTATTTTTGTATAAAGCATCCTAATCTAATAGCCGCTTTGATTTTAAAAAGTTAAGCCCTCCTTTGAAAGATTCCGTTACTGCTAAAAAGTTTTTTCCTCTTCAATTACACCCTATAAAGACATACTTATAGGCAACTACTTAGGTACAACAGCGATTTTTCTTCCCTCAAAAAAGACCCAATCAAATTAGCGGTAGTAGGGCTTGAACCCACGATCCCTAAATTACCAACCCTTTGTGAAAGGAAATCCTTATGATTTAGTTTATAAGCTATTAATTTCTATATTTCATTTGGCTTGGTGTTATTCCTTCACTTTTATTTCCTTACTAGGGACCCTTGTATTGAGTTAAAACGTTGCTTGGTCTTAAAGTATACGGTTGGAAAGATTTTTATGTAGAATTTCTTTTCTATAGGAGCGGGATTTGTCTCTTTACTAAATTGGGGATTGCTTGTACTTTGGTTTACAGTCCTGGAAATAAGTATAAGATGCCTTACGGGGTTTTGTAGATCTTTATTGACCTGAGTACCTTGTACTATATTTATAAATTCTTTGGCAAAGGCAACTTTTTTAAAAAGCAGGGGTCAAATAGACGGGGATATAAAAGGGTAAGTTTGTCAGAGGAATTGCGTTCTAAGATTCTAAGAGAAGTGAGTTTAGATATAAAAAGAAGTGTGCGGGGTTATATACAGCATAGGGATTACTCACGAATAATAGCAAGAAAGTTCTAGTATAAGCTGTCGAATTGATTCTAAAAGCTACTCGGGAATAAAGGGGAGCATCAAGAGTATACAATCCTATAGTAAAAGGTCCCGGCTTTCCCTTGACTTCTTCTAAAAGTAGTGTAACCTTTGTTTCCAGGGTAAGGTAGGTATATGCTGTAATACCTTTTCTTTATTGTGTTGAAATTTTTAGTGTAACTTGTAAAAAAAAAGGATAACCAGGGGAGATGTAAAAAAGGGGCCTTTGTACTCGCTTAGGAATTGTCAAGTACAAGTATTAGATCCCTCTGTTTTAGTTAATAACTGAGAAAGTCCCTTAGAAATCCGGCGTAATCATTTTACTAATAAAAGAGAAGTCTATTCCGCACTCTTCCGATTTGGGCGGCTTGGGTTAAGTCTTCGAAAACCTTATATCAAAGTAACTAAAAAAACCCTTTATAACATTTATTAAAAACTAGGCATAACTTTATAATTACATTTTGACCTTATTTGATGGTTCAAGAGCATACTATGGTCCAACCCCGTAGTAGGGGCAGTGCGCTCTCTACTTCCCCTTTTTTGAGAAACCAGAGATCTGAAAATGCATTAATTAACTACTTTTTACAAGAGGTTTTCCGGGAATTTTAAGGCTTAAAGATACTGATACTGAGCCCTTATTTTATTGCTGTGAAATTTAGAACTACTCGATTTCAGAGGCAAAATATTTGTATTTAATAAAGCAGCTTCTGGAGTCTTTTTTGTATAGTATTTAAGATTTCACGTTTTTTAGTCTTAAAAGTAAGCTCTATAAATAAGTAGCTCAAACTCCGGCAAGGGACCTTGTGAAAACATCTAAGGTTCTCATTAATTAGGGGAACTTCCCTTATACTTTACAACTTCATTTTTTTGTCTTGTAAAACTCTCTAAGATCCCTTTTACTATTTACTTTAATAATCATTGGAAACTTAAAATGAAAATAGGAACATATACTTTTCTTAAGAGCTAGGCCTGTACTCCGTAGCCTATTCAAACTTGTGCTACTACTACTTACTAAAATCCCTACGACTTCTTTATCGGTCAAACTTGTAATTAAAATCTTGATCCAAAAGACTCTGATAAGACCCTCCCAGTTCTTTTTAGTGTTTACCTTAAATAAAAAAGATGAAACACCTAGATTAATAAGACCTAGCGAAACCCGAAATGCAAGAATGACTACCCCTCAACGCAAATTCCAGAGCAAGGAGAAGAAACCCTATACTAAAAACTTTTTTATAAAAATTCCCTTTAAATCAGTAAATACTTTAAAATTTGTAAATCAGAAACGCTCGAAGTTTTTAGAATTCGTTTCTTTTTCAAGTTTTATATGGCCTACCCTCCTTAAGGACTCCTTGTGCTAAGGGCTATCCCTTCCCTTATAGGCACGGGTCTTCCCTCCCTGTCTTAAAGCCGTACTTGCAGCTACTATAGGATTCCCTACTGCCTTATTAAGTTAAGGAGTTCTTTATAGTTAGTATATTACTAAACAGGATTTGTCTTCATGCTCTTATCCATAACTAGAGCTTTACCTTTCTTTAGAGTCCTCATATTCATAGCTACTGTCTTTGTCTTAGCTGTACTACTCTTCTTACGAGTCTTACTCTTTTGGGATATACCTTTCCTATGGGGACTCCCCCTCTTGCATCCTACGCAGCCTGTACTTATTCTCTTACCTGCAGCCCTACCCCCTTTTTGTAGTTAATTAAACTTACTCTTTAGTTATAGTATAGCCCTGTTTTTATTAGTTAGTAATGGAATAAGGTATAAATAAAGAGATCGCAATCCTCTTGATTTGATAAAAGACTAAGCCGCCCAAAAAGGGTTCCTTTTATTTTAATGAATTGAACAGATGAAAAGGGACTTTCCAAAAGCGAAGTACTAGAGGCTGGTAACCAAAAAGTCTCCCGGGTACTTGTAGGTGGTTACACTCTATATCTATACGGGTTCTTTCATCTACTTTTACTATAAAATTCTTGAGTTGCTTACTTCTATCTAATAGGGAAATAAAGAACAGAGAGACGGTCAGGCTTAAGCCTTCCCTTACTACAATAACTAAGATTCTTATCTTTATTACTTTCTATATAAATAACCTTATATTCTATTCTACTTACTAATTACTAAGGTACAATTCTCTATACATAAGTAACTACTAAAGATAAAGAAAAGGGATCTTATCCTTTTAAACAACTAAGACTCTTACTTTACTAACTATACTATAGCATAGCTACAATTAAGTTAAGTAAGTACAGGCAACACCAAGGGCAATAGGAATGCAGGCCTAGCTCGTAACGAGAAAACTCCGACTGCTCATAAGAAAGAGTCCTTATAGCTATGCAGAAGACTAAATCAAAGATACAGAAACCGCTAGCTCAAGAGAAACCCGTAAGTCAAAAAACAAGAAAAAGAGAAAAAATGAAGTCAACAAGTCATATGGGTTAAGGTCTCTCTGTTCTGTCATTATACTCTATCTCTATTCCAATTAAAGTTAAGAAAACCCACATGAGGATCCTCTATCTGAGCTTCCTTATAAAAGCATTGATAAGGGTATCTCCAAAGATTTTTCTCTACACGGCGCCTCCCTTAGCTGCTAATTGAGAATGCCTGTGCTATGCCATAGGATTTATTCGTACTTAGATAAAAAAAGCTCCCTTATACTACAACAGAAACCAGAAAACTCCTTAGGAATCTCACTATCCTTTATAGTCAGTAAAGGGAAGATTATATTACTTTAAATTAAAAGGACCCGGGGGATCCCTTTCGCAGAGTTGACATACATCTCTCATATCTCTAAGTTTCAGCCCTCCCATGTCAGTAACAACAAGGACTGGAGAAATATAGAATATATCTCTAAAACTCTCTATATTTTTCATTTATAAAAAAAGTCTCTAATAAGACTAAAAAGGAAACAAGTAAGTCGAAGTGTTAGTGTCCCTATTGTGCGTAAGTCAGTATATCAAAAATGACTAACAAAAAGGCTTCAGATGAACCCTTACGAGGTAGACTAAATCTTGTTTTAACGCACGTAAACGATCTTACAATCTGTTCTGATATAGTTGTACTGAATCCAGATTCTTCGTTATCTTTAGCTTTTATTCAAAGTCTTTGCTTAATTACTTTAAAGGGGAGTAGTAGCTAGAGGTATAGGTTATTAAAAGAGTATAAAAAGTAAGAAAGAAGCTATTCTAAAGAGGTTACCCGTAGTTCTCTTCTTAGCAGTAGTCATCCTCTTAGGGATATCCCAGTCCGAGAAGCTATATCTTTCCTATAAGAAAACACAGTGGCTTTACTTACGCGAGACTCTCAATCCTAAGTTAAGAGTTTATAGTTATACCCAAGGAGAAAAAGAGGGCCTGATGGTGCATTAGCCGTCTCTTGTACTCGCACTGGGAACCCTTACCTTTTATGAATTATGCAATAATCTATTAAGTAAACTAAAAAAAAGAGGTTTAGCTTTATAAGTATAAGGTAAGTATTGAGCTGTATAAGACCTATTTCTCAGAACTAAAATTTTCTCTTTTAGTGCCTCTATTTTCTACTTTAAAACTTTTTTAGAGCAACATCTTTAATTATAAGCAAGCAATTAGGCCCCCTTAGATACGAGCCTATAACTACTCAGGTCCTCTTTTTAACCCTCCAGGGGGATGCTTTTCCTTTTTTTAGCACTACGTTTTTATCTCAAAAACCAAAAGTTCAAGATCTTTATAAATTTTTCTAATGTTTTCTGTTTAACAAGGTCCGTAGGAAATATTCTTAATTATATAATTTCTTCTGGTAATACTGCAAGCTCCTCAAAAAGGAGATTTTTTGTCAATTCCAGCCCTTGTCCTCTATTACAAAATGCTTTACTGGACTGCCCTCAATCTAATATTATAAACGCATAGAAGCTTGTTTACTCAGTTAGGTAGACACACCACAATACAGACTTTAAATAGAAACCTCCTTGCATTTCAAAAAAGGAAAACTTCTTGTCTTGCTAAAATTTTAGCTTTCAAATGTAAAATGGATGGAGCTGTAGAGTTAAAAGTACCTTATCCTATTGTCAAAACGTGTATCCTTATCTAGGGAGTACTGTCCTTATTTTTCTAATAAAACATTCCGAAGTTCTCAAGGGTTATAAACACGGCCGACTGCAGCTGCACCTTTTAGTTGATAACCGAAACTTTTTATGACTAAATTTAGATTTTTTTAGTGTATTAATATTAAAAGTAAAGAGATAGCGGAAGTTTGAGTCTAGGATGTTGTTAAGAATTTACCCCTTTTTTGTAAATGAATAACAATTAAAGGAGAGATACCCCCTTTAGAATAACTCTGTAAGTCGGGACTTGCTTTATAGGAATAAGCACAAAGCAAGAGAAGCCTTTGGTATAGGTGTGTATCCTATTTAGTAAAAATTACGCGCGTATGGCGTAAAGGAAATCCATATATATATATATAAGTAAAGGGAATACTTGCATTTCATATAATAGGAGTTTTTACTCAGTGCGTGAAAGTTTAGGAGGTAGCATTTTGATTTTAGGATATGCGACTTAAGTTTAAAGAAGAAGTGCAAAAACTCCAGCCTAGCCAAAATTTAGTAAACGTCCCCATAATATTATATGGTATCATCATGCTAGAAAAACTCTAAATGAAATGAGCGGCATAAAGACCTAGGACAAGCTGAGGGAATAAAGTTATAGCTTGTACTTCAGAGTACTTTATAGAAATTAGTAAGCCTTCCCTTTAATATTTATGCCAAAGCCCCCTTTGACTTTTTATTGGATCCAGCCGGGCCTCCTAGTTAACTTGATCGGAGGTAAGCTCCCTCCTTTATAGTATAGACAAACCTTACATGGGTTTAAATGGAATTTGAAAATAAAGGAAACCTTTAGGTTCTATCACTAACTCATTACTAAAAACTAAAAGATCCCAGATTCCGGAGAAACTAACTTGCTTGTAAAACCCGCTTTTCTTCCTTTAAACTCAAAAGAAATGTCTTAAAAATCTTGTATTACTAACAAAAAGCTCGTATCCCGGTAAAACCCTACCAGGATCCGTATTGTCTTACGTCTTACTTTTAAAAAGTTTAGGATCCCTAACTAAATTGAAAAAATCTCTAACAGATTGTGATTATATAGGGCTTTGCTCCATAGTTACTTAGTTTCCCTTCTACCCCGAAAAATTTTTATTTACAATTTATCAGTTAAAAAGCTTCTAGTTTTCTATAACCTATTGGGTAAATTCTTATTCGTACCCTATAAATTCACTGAGGGGATTCCCTGGGTAAATGAAAAAGTGTACTATTAATCCCTTATCCAGTATACCTCAAAAAGGGCTTGATTTTCTTATTCTATTTTTATACACCTAATGTTTACTAATAAAGTTCTATAAACAAAGTATAAGAAAGAACAAGCACCCAAGTATGTCCCAAACCGCTTAGCCTTGTTACCAGCCCCATTCCTACCTGTACTTGCCCTTTATCCTATATTTCATTTAATTAATTCCTAGCTATATCTCTATATCTTTCTTCTGTACCTTAAACTTAAACCTGAAAAAAGCCTAAATAAACCTAGGAGAACCCCTTGCTCCATTCCCTTCTTTATTACCTCAATAGTATTTGTATCCAAAAAGGCGGCTGACTAAGGAATATTGTAGAGGATCCCATTTACCTATTTATTAACTTACTAAACCGAGAAAGAGTTTATTGAACTGTATAGATAGATAAAAATTCCAACAAAAAGGAACTCCCCCAAGATAACTCGCACTCCCCATCCTAGCATCTTTAATTATCCAGAATCAGAAACTGGAAACTTCTTATGTTTATTTTAAAAAACTCTCTTTAATTTAGTCAAACTCGCAATTACCCGATTTCCGTGACCCCAAAACTCTATATCCCGGGCATTGTATTAGGACGAAGCGCTTTATACTTGTTGGTAACTCCGGAGCCCTATATAATAATATCTTTCTCTAGCATCCGCATCTAAAAATAGACTTTATTATATAATAAAATTCCTTGCGATCCTTAAAGAGCTAGAAAAAAGCCCGCTGAAATTACCCCCTTACATAAAACGCCCTCTTCCTTACTCTATACTACTTAGATTTTCGCTATTCCTTAGTAAATTCCTTTAGTCCTTAGTTACGAGTTAAGTTCATTCTATACCCCTCATTGTGTGTTTTTATAAGGTATTTATTTTGATCCCCGCACCCCTTATAAACAATAATGTAATAAGAGAATAACTAGTAAGAGAATTGGGCTTTTAAAGGTTTAAAGGAGTGTTGTGTGACTAGAACGGGCCCTCGGTAAGGATTAAACAAAAAGGGGTTCTAGAGAAATCCAACACGAAAAGCATTCTATAAGTAGTGCGTCTGAGACTCATAACGGGTCCACGGGTTTGCCTCCTTTCGGGGCTCTTTACTGCTAATTAATAAGATTCAGTTTAAAGGATACCCGGTTATAGTTTAGGAACCCGCTAAAGGAAACTCTATAAAGCTTAGCTATCTTGCATTTTCGTTCAGTACTTGAACTTACGGTTACATACGGAGCCCCAGCTTTCTTTGAAGATTTTATGAATTAAAAGCGAGGAATCATAAAGTATAAAGTACTGGACTTCACGGATCTATACTTTTGAGGGAGGGGTTAAAGGGATCTATTCAAAGTAACAGTACAGTTTTAACAAACTAAATTGCTATTTAATACAGATAGCTTTAGTTTTTAGTACAAAAAATGAGAAAGGGAGCCAGCACTCTTTTTTTTTAATCGTTAGAGCACGGGATTTAGAAGGCATAAGCCGAAGGTTCGAATCCGCTAGTTACTAAATGAAGGTTCTTTTTTTTTAGGATTAAGATGAAAAAGCTTATCTTATGCAATATCCGAGTCCCTTACTATATGCACCCAAAGATTAAGAACGCTACTTTAAAGTCGCTTCTATAAAGGTTTAGACTCCTTGACTAAAAAGCAGTAAGTACACTATACGAACCTCTAGAATTTTAGATGCAAATAAGTAAGAATTCCAAAGTTAGGTTGGAGAATGCGGTTGCTAAGGACCTTACTTAAAAAAGCTTTTATGAAAAATTTTGCTATGAAACCTTGGAGTTTTAGATTCTATAACCTAGTCCCTTAAGCCGGGCGCTAATTAATGCGGCTGGGTTTGTTACAGGGACTAAACTTAAAGGTAATCCTGATAGGGTTCTTACTGTTACTTTGCACTATAAAAAGCTAATTTTTTATTCTAAAATCATTCTTTTATATACTCCGTTGGGCTCCTCCAGCAGAATCTAGATGTACACCCGGGCTCTTAATAAGCAATTCGTTACTAACGCCCGGTTAGGGTTCCCTTTCTAGAGGGTGCCTTATAGCTAGCTCATTTTAATATTCTTACCCTAAAGTTCTTGAGCAATATAAAATCCTTACCTTTTTAACTCTTCTCCTGTAATATAAGTAAACTTTATAGTTTAGGATTTCAAGGACTATAAAAAAAGCATACATTTACAAAGGGACCCCTCCTTTGAGTCCTTTGAGGTAAATAAGAGCTACTTATTAAGGGGGCTTTTACCAAAAGGGCATACCTTGCACACCGCTACCTCAAGCAGCTAGATAACAAAGCTTTAAATCTAAAACTTTTTTTGTACCAAACAGAAGCGTGTGATATTAAAAAAATAAGACAATCCTGTCTCCTAAATCTAATAAGACTTACAAAATCTTTATAAGGTGCACAAAAGCCGTAAGTTAGTTCTAAGGAACGACTTTGGTTTTTTGTAACACTTTGTTATAATTGGACCTTTATCTCTTTAATTTAAGATAATTAGGTTACTAAACTATTAGCGGAACCCTGTAAAGTAAAAGAGTTTAATGACTTAGTTTTAGAAGCAAGCTAATTAAACCTTGGTGGGTTATCAGAGAGCTCGAGATTGATAGAGCATAAAGTAATTGACACCGGAAGCATAGGTTCAAAATCAGCTTTAGCCTCAGTTTTTTACTATTTCTAGTTAATAGTAGGGAACTGAAGGGGATCTTGCAAACACTCTAAGACTAAAGACCCCTTTGCCTTTAGGTTACCCGTGTAGTGTAAAAGTTGAGCATAGCCAACCACTTTTATCTAATTAATGACATGGGTTTTTAAAAAATTCTAGGCTTTATTTTATACTTTACAAGATTTTAGAAATGTCAAAATGAATAATTCCTCGTGACACTTACTAACTTCATAATTTTTAGAGAAAACACAGTAGCTACATTAAGAGACAGAGTACGTAATACAGGAATACGAGAGTTCCAATTCCAGAAAACTGCTTATTGACTTACTTTTCTTATTCTCTTAACCTTTTTCATAGCTTGTTTCTTATGCCTACACCTCTTCTATATAGCTTTCCGGGGTTTTTCTCCTAACCCGGAATATCCAGGACTTTCTTAGAACGACCCCTATTTTATTAACTTTTCAAAAATATACAAAAATGGAACTTCGTGGGATAACTCTTACGAAATCGAGGCTTTAGCGGCACAGGATCCGGAAGGCAGGAGGCTCTAGTACTAATAAAACCCCAAGCTCTACGAAACGAAACTGATAATAAAGAAATCCATATGCAAGAAAAGGTCTCCTAAAATATTGCTTAACAAGACCCTAAAAAAGAAAACCCTATTAGTGACTGACCCCTCAACCAGAACTTGTTTGTTACTCTCATACCGGGCCTCTCACTACTAACCGCTTTCTTAGGAGAGATACCTTAATACTTAATAGCTGCTATACTCTGAAAAAACCTGCCTGCTCAAGGTTCAAGGTCTACCCTTATATAATAAAACTCAAAACTTTCAAAAAGCTAAAAAAGGGGGGGAAACATTTCAATTCTGGAAGGTTTTTCGGAGTTATTATCTAATCTTGTATTTATCGACTTTAGCTAAAACCCTGTTGCCCCGAGTCAACTTTTACTAGATATAAATCAGAATTCCTATCCCGGATTCATTTTTAGTTATAGAGATGAAACTCTGAAATCATAGGAACCTAAGAACTCCTCCTTCAAGTTTCTTCCTAAAAAACATACAGAAACACAAAGAAGAATCCTCTAGGTAAGAAAAAAGCTGCTGGTTATTAATTTACCTTAAAGTTGTCTATTACTAAAAGAAGAGCTTTTCCTATAATTTTATAAGGTATTATCATACCCCTTGCTCTTTGTTATTACTATAAAAAAACTTTAGTTTCTACTACTTACCTGCTTTCTGAATACCTACCGGAATCTTTGTCGGAAACTCATTACCCTTGATTTTATATCCTGTAAACTATACCCGGTTGAATGCAGGAAAACCCCCAAGACAAGAAATGTCTTATCCTTCAGTCTTATTAATAAAAAGTGCTTTGGAATATCTAACAGGCTTGAAAAATTCCCTTGCTTTGAGTAGGGTAAGCCCTTAATAGAAATAGGATGGTGTCCTTGTTACCGATTGAAGCGAGGAAGGTTGATGTAAAGAAATAGAGTATAATAATAGAACCCGGGCACCTTGATAGCCAACATATACTGCTTACTGACTTACTTCTGTTACTTAGAGAAAAGGAGACTCGGTTTTAATCCTACATAAGCTTCTCCTCCCCTATTACTATACTAGAAATTCCTTATTCATTTTAGAGGCTCGCAGGGGAGTACAACAACACAAGAAAGCATATTTTCACTTGACTTTATTTACTGGAAACCCCTTACTTTTATTAAATTAAACTTTCTAAATAAAAGGTAAAACTGGATCCTGTTTCCTTCGAGCTGTGCTTGTATTCTCTGCCTTTCCTTTAATGTAGAGAAGAGATAAGGTAATAAAAAAGGTATTTTATACTATTCTAGTCTGGAGTTCTCTTAGTTATATAGTTAAGTTATGTATCTTGGCATTCCCTATTAGTTAGGGATTCTTTTACGTTAAAGGATAACACCGCTTAGTTCGTGTTGGTCTTCTAATTTGGTGTAATGAAATTAAGCACCCTTGCCTTATACTATATAAGTTATATGTATACGCGCGGGATAGAGTTACCAAAAAAGGGAAAAATCTAAATAGACACTTGAATTTATCCTTTCTTTACTCTTATCTAAAAAAGTTACTAAGTAAAATAGAGTAGCAGAAGTTCTTATATTATTATTTTGTGAAAGAGAGTGCGTTAAAAATTTTTTTTTGAGAAGTCCCAATTCTGCAGCTTTGGAAAAGGCTGCTCAGAAACTCAATTCATTTTACAGATTTCATTTATTAGATAAATAAAAGAGAGGGGTTATATAATCCCGATATTAAGTCTTGAGTGCTCGATTTCTCGTTATTAAGCTATAAGCTCTAGTACTAGTAGTTATCTTATGCCTCTTTCGCGAAAAAAAATCTTTTCCTTTAGTGCATGACTATCCAGGAATTTAGATGAAGTGTAACCCAGCACTCTCTAAGAGGAATCCCATTTTTAGACCTCTACCTCCCTTCGAGTGTATTTTACTCTGGCTCTGGAAAAGGAGGGAGTTGGCTTTCTTTAGGAGTTTCCCGTTAAGATTTTTATTTAGATTTTAAAGAAAGGAACAGGGTCTTCCTTACTTCAAGGATATTCTACGAAATTCTTGTTATACATTTCTGGTTAGCAGGGTGAATCCAAGCTTTATAAGGAACGTAAAATCAAGAAACTTCTGCTAATGCTTACGAGAAATTGCAAGGATCCTATCAACGTAGCTTTTCGTCTTTTTTTTATCTTTAGGTTTCCTTCCTTTTCGATAATCCACAATTTCTTTATTAAAAACTGCTGTAAAATTTGAAAAGTAGAAAAAAAGCACGAGACTGCGCTAACTCTTGATATAGTGCTTTTAAGGGCCTTAGGATAGGTTCGATAGACTTTGTGCTTTTAAATTAAACAGGAGAATCCTCGAGATAGTGATGCGGGTTTAGCCTTTATTGATGTTTCTTATTTATGCAGAACTGGAAAACTAAACAATAGAATTGAAAAGAGACCTCCTACACAACTTTTAAGGAATACCACTTCTAAGATATGTGAATTGGATTCCCTATAATTTAATAGTACTTACTTTTCGATCTCATAGCTTGCACTCCTTTGAAAATAAAGATAGTACTGGAAACCCTATAAATAGACTTTATAAACAAGGAATTCCTTTATTCCCGACTCTACCCCAACTTGGTTTTGTAAGAGGTTTTAGCAGAGTCCCGCTATTTCTTTTAGTAGGGGAAACCCTATTTTTTAGTAAAAAGAAGTGAGAAGTCTTGTCCTTTTGCTTGCTTTTAGTTTTATCGGAGTTGGTTAAGGTAACGCAAGTAAGTTTAAGAGATTTATAACTAGGAGAAGTGTAATGTAAATAGGGTTTACTTTGTTTTTAGATGTCTAAGCCTAAAAAGGGAGTCTATAACCTGGAGTAAAAAAGAAAAGGAAATTGTCAAATTGAAGCAAGAGTCCAAGTTTAGGTTGGTTTAGGAAGGCCTTTAAGTAAAAGGGGTCCTTTACTAAATTATAGTAAACAAAAGGAGCCCTCTTTAGAGAGTGATGCTAGGAATTTGACAGCTTTGTCTGCTTGCTAGAGAGTTTTTTCAATTAGATATATAAATACTAAACCTTTTTTAAGGTTTTCATTTTGGGAGTATATAGATATAGAAAGCCTTTAGAGAAGTCAATAAGAGTCTTGTGGTTAGAGTAGTACAAATCCAAAAACTGGGAAAGATTTTGGGTATATTCCTAATAAGATGCAGAAGTTAGTTACAAAGAATTGAAGTAAAAAGTTTAAAAGTTTACGGTAAATGAAGTAAAGTCTGCTTTTCCTGTGGGTTTTTACAGGTTAGAGTCAAGTTAGGGCTTACTTGTAAGTTAGGGTTTATTGAAGTTCCCTTTCTTTTATTTATGAATTTAGGTAAACCCCCTAGGTGTAGGAGCAGTTTTCCTGGGTAGAAAACAAGAAAACTTTAACTGGAGTTCTACAGTCTTTACGGGAACCCGGCTTAGGACCCTAATGGAAATAAAGGAAGGAAACCCTTTAGGGTTATACTTAGTTATAGAAAATTCCTTATTACACAGAATCCAGAACAAGCAACTCCCCTGATACTAATTTAAGAACTCTTACCTAAAGCAGGGAAAGACTTTTTTATGAGCACCCCTTTATATAGACCCTCTTGAGATTCTTACTTCGATTTTCCCTATACTCCTTCCCGCCGCCTTGTTAAGACAATGAACTGAGACTAAGAATAAGGGGGTAGATTACAAGAGGGCGGAGCAGATAGGGTGCTAATTCCGGCACTGTGAATTGTATCGAGTTAACGGGTGGCTAATCCGTTTACATGGCAGTGCGTGGTATAAGTGGGTATTCCTACGAGGAAGCTGTTTCAAAGACTCAACTAAAGTTGGCAAGACAAACAAGTTGCTTTTTCTCTACGAAGCTAGAATGAGAACTCACTTTAGGGACTAGACAGACAGCGAGAGAATAAAATAAAAGGAATAGGTGTTATGCTTTCACTTTAAGACTTAGACTCAGTCCGGTGGCGAGGCAGACTAAGCTCTTTACATTGACTGAGGCTAGAGTGGCTAATGGAAGACTTTTACAAATAGGAAGGGCAATGTAACTAAAAGACAAAGCAAAGTACAAGTCACTGATATATAGATTAGGAGATTGATTGTTATTCAACTAAAAGTGGGATAAATCTTATTTTCTAAACAAGACGTTTAGTACATTAAGGGGGATATCGCAAGGTCTATCTAAAGGAGGCGCTTTTTATTCTAATACCCACTTCTTGGATATATCACAGGCGTTTTCTTTATTCAAGTCGGGCTACTTTTAGGATGCCTCTCTACTAAATAAATAGGATTTGAAATTCTAAACAAGTTTCTGTCGGAGCTTTTCTTAAAACTCGCGTTACCCTGCTATTACGTAAGTTTTGACTTATAAAAAAGTGGCATTGAAATAAGTCCGTTAACGTAGATCCGAAACTTTAACTTTTAGGTTTTTAGAATTCTCTTTTATGAAGTTTAACCTAACAAAGAGATTTTTAGTAGAAAGACTTAATAAATAGGAATTCTTTAGGCGGACCTCAGGGTTACCCCTTTGGATAAGTCTAAATTCCTGGTGTAGATCTCTCATTTTCAAAGGATTCCGTGCTTTTATATAAAACTATGAATACCCTCCTTAAGTCATTGGGTTAACAATCCTTTTTACTTTACAAGTAGAAGAGACTCCTTGTGCTTAAGTTTCCGAGGAAGTCCTAATGAATTTCCAGCGGTATAATTCAATATTTAATAAAGGTTACTTTGTGAGCTATAGATACACAATATTGACACTTACAAAATCTGGGTCTCTTTTTTCATTAAATGTTCTTATTACAAGAGTGCTCTAAGATGGGTGAGGGACTAAAAAATCCTAGATAGTTTGATTTTTTTTTTAATCCGAAATTAAGGGTTTGCTTTTCCTCCTGCAGGACCTTGGGCCTTCTCTATATTATGAGCCCTGCGACAGGGTTTTGCTATGTACGGAGCCCCCTTCAAGTCTAGCTCTAGTTTTAATATGTTAGTACAGAATAACTGCTTAATCCTACAAGAAAAATAGAAAGGGGATATTTTTCACTGCAGTCAAGGTCTTTTTTGTACGCAAGGGTTAATATCCTCCTCGGTATTAAATTAAGAAGCTGGATACTCTTAAGTAAGTTTTCATTTTGACATAAAGCCCTAAAAGTAATATATATAGAATTTCCTGTGGTAACCTAAGAAAACTTTTCAAATAAAAAGCAACCTTGAGGAAGTTCTTGTAAAAGCAAATTATAGGATCTAGCAAAACTAAAGAAGATCTCTTGCTAATTTTTTCTATACTTTCATTTAAGAAAAATCCCATTATCTTGAAAGGCTCACGTCAAAACGAGTTCTTTTTTAAGGCGTTTTTTCTGTACATCTAAACCAGTTTACATGCGATTTCCTATATGTTTCATTATCCACCCTTTTCTGAAATCGGTTAGCCTGAAAATCCCACTCTCCTATATACTATATATATCGGAGAAGGAAACCCTTTAGGGTTTGACTTAGTTATAGAGGATTCCTTAAGATCCTGCGGGGTTGAAAATGCCTTCTGAATGTACGGTTTACCCCTTACATCTTTCTAAAACCCGGAACTTAGATGCCTGCCTTCAGTACTCCTTTTAGATAAGAAACTAAGAAACCCTGCCCCTAAACTTTAGTATCGCAAAAGACTTTGGCTTTAGACCTATAAAGGAAACAAGGGAACGCGAGAGGAAACCCCTTACCTAGCTGTTTTAACCCCATACCTGGAATACACGAATCCCTAGCTTATTCTGTATCTTACGCATAACTTGACTCTGTATCCCTAACTACTAAAAAACTGGTAAACATGACTTTCTTTATCGGAAACTAAAAAAGCGCAGCAAAAAGGGGTCAACGGTAAATACCTAGTAAATCCTTGCAACTATGAACCCCTTTAGGCTAAAAAGTTATGCCTTATTATAGCAAAGCCTTTAGACGCAATCGCCTTAGGAATTCTAAATTTAGATAGGCCCGGATTTTAGGTATCAGAATCACTAAACTATAAAGGAATTCCCGGTAATAAAGCAATTTGTTTCCATAGAACTTCCATAAAGGGGTTTTGAAAGGGTTAGTCTAACTAAACAGGACCCCTTATTAAGTTAAGTAAGGGAAGTCTTAAATGAGGTATAGAACTGGGTATAGGTGTTTTTACAAGAGAAGAGAGTAGAACAGAGCTTTTGATTCACAACTCTTATCTAAGTTCTTTCTAAAATGGGTTTAAGTTAATACAGAACAAAAGGTTCCCCTTCTTCATTTAAACTCTCTTTTCCTTTACTTTATAAGGGGGAAAATCTCTTAAAGAGTTACTTTTAGTCTTTTTTTTATCTTGTTATTAAGAATTATAATAACTCTCCGGATTGGCAATCCAATAACTATTGCAAAGGCTTGACCACAAATTCCGGGGCACACCCTAAAGTTTTATAAGAATAGAGACGTTATGTATCCGCTATTGTATATGAGTTCTATCCTTTTCCCGACTATTATAAAGTTAGATGTCCTTGAATTGTAGAGCATCCCCTGCAAGGTGTAACAGGCACGCGCTACTCACATTTCATTTCTAGGAAGGGCTAACTTATATCATCTTATATAGAGTTTTCTTAAAAAAATCCAAATTCCCTGGAGGTGCCCTCTTCTTGAAACTAAGAGTTCTTTGACCCTCTTTTTTGAGTCTTGTTCCACTATAAGTCCCTACTTTACAAGTATTAATTTCTGCGCGGACTCTTCCCAAATAAGACATAAGTCTCTCCTCCCCTGCCAATCAGAAATGCCTGTTATCATGCAGCTTTTATTTAAAGGAAAGAAATCCTGCCTCTAAACACAACAGGGCCCCAGCAATTGCTTTAAGCCTAGACCTACAATATACTAGGAAAATCTACAAATTTGTAACTTAGTTAGCAAGAACTTTATAAAAAGGGTAATTATAAAATAAAAGATAGCGGATACTCTTAAAATATCGGGGTTTTTCTACAATACTTATAAACGTAGCTTACGTTGAGGAGTTAAACAGGCTAGCAGTAGGTCTCGATTACAATTTAGTGCAAAGTCAGGAGCTTCAAAAAATTCGTCCGGGATATGCTCTATTGTAATTCTGGGGCTTTTTTGTATCTCATAAAATTAGACTCTCTCTTATTTGTATTAGTGCCGTACCTTTTTCAAAAAAAGGTTTGCTTCCTAACTCCTCTAATAAGGTACGGAAATCCCGAATAGTATAGAATGCGCGTAGGAGTGGATAAGGGGATATTAAAAAAGAGAAGGGTTCCTTCACGGGATTCGGGGCGTCTCAAAGTCTCTAATTATATTTAGATCTAACCAAGCATAGCTAGAAAAGGGATAACTTAAGAAACTTTGACCTTTCGAGGAGTTGGTTTTTTTTACCTTGCTTGTCGTTGTGAAAGCTGCGTCTAAAATAGCGGGTACTTAGAGTATATTTCATTTTAGGAACACTATAACGGCTTATAAAAAGATTTTTAATATTTTGGCAATTCGCTGACATATACCAGAAGAGTCTGATAAACAAAAAAGCTGTTGTTAATAAGGATGGGCGCTAAGGAGTTGGATGGATTCTGATAAAAACAACTTAGATTCTTATTGTTTTGTTCTATTTTCTTACTTTGAAAGGGCTTCTTATCCTTATATATGTTTCCGGAAGTGCTTCTGAGTATGAGATATATAGAGGGTAAGAGGGTGCCCTTGGATCCCGTTTCCTAAAAAACTACTACGGGCTTTGCAACTTAGTTAAAGAAGTTTATAAGTCTTGTGAGCTCCACTTTTCAATTTAGATTCCCTGGTCATATCATATAAAAAGCGCTTTTTATTAGTATATAAATTTCTTGGTTTCTTACATCTATCTGCTCAGGTCGGGATTACGAGGGAGTCCCCGTCTTATCTATAACAAGACACCCGATCTAACAACTAGTAAAGTCGATAGCAGGGAGTTTTTATTTAAGCTTTGCCCCAGACATGTGAAGTTCTAGCTCTGCCCTAGTAGGACAAAGAATAAAGAAGCTTTTTGTAATTCCGAGTTTTTGCTATCTGTTACATAAGAAAACAGGGCACCTTTTAGGAATTAACAATTATTTTATAAGTTCTGAATATATGTAGAACTCCCTAGCTAGGGTCTTTGGGGCGTAGCAGAACCTTAAATGAGTATCCAAAATTGTCTAGTCTAAATGCGGTGTCCCTACTCTTGAGAATTCTCTTGGAGTTGAAATTTGGTTTTAAATTAAACAAGGGGTACCCGGGCAAATCAGAGATTATAAAGCACTTTAACTTGGGATAGCACAAAGAGAAAGGGACTTTAGAAAAGCTAACCGAGGTTTAATAGTCGCCCTACAAAAATGGTTTTTGTCAAAATAAGGTATAAGCGGGTCATTATTTAGGAAACTGGATTTAACTACGTAATTTTATTTTATACTTAAGCTACTGTTGAGTTACAGTCCTCTTTTTGCGATTCCTTAGATTTGGAAGGTTAGAGGCGGAGTTTCTTAGTGTATCACTTTGACTTATACGAATATCTTATAAGCGATTGCTCTGTATTAAAAGGGAGCTCGAGTTTCGGAGTTTACCTCAAGAGCCCCTTGTGACTTAAAGTGCTCACTTAATTTAATAAAGTTAAGGGTGTAGGAAATTCTGTTATATGTTATAATAGCGGCTTTGAATTCCTATTAGTAAAACCCCTAGAAAGATATCAGAGCCTCCCCTCATTTCAAAAAGGGGTACCTGCGTTAACCTAAAAGGAAAGAACTCTAAATCTACATCTACGAGTACGAAAAAAAGTCATAATCCGCTTATAACCAGAAATCCGCTAGAGGAGGAACCCCTATACTCTATGACAAGTTTTTTTTTGTAAAGGGGGCAGTAATCTGGGGAAATACCTGCTAAAACAGTGCTGAATAAACTATCGAGAAGGATATTCACCTATTTTAGAAACAGGAAGGTTCCTTGTTTCTTTTTATTTCCTTAATAAAGATAACCCTTTTACAGCGGCATTAATAGAATTTTTTCTAAAAGTTCCTAATGCTAACAACGTTTTGAACCTTTCAAGCGGCTATTATCTTTAAGCATTAAAAAAACATGGGAAGATTCCGTATTCTTTGAAGTTCTTGTAGTTAACTACGGCTCTCCTTACCAATTACCAAAGTAGAATATATTAACGAGCTCCTTGTGTAACAAATCTTTTAGCTCTGGATTATTTGTAGTAAAAAGAGAAGCAGACTTTTGCTGAATAGTAGTAATTCATACAGGGATACTTTACTCGCCGCAAGGTTTGTATTCTAAAATAAGGTATCAAAAAAAGCCAAATCTTTCTTAATATAGCGGGATATGGGATTCGAACCTCCGTCTTATTACAGCCTTAAGAGTCGATTTCTAATCTTTCCTTTAAGATATATAGATAGTTTAGGCAAGCTTGCTTGTATAGGTGATTAGAACCCTTGTAGCTAATGTATTCTGTACTATGTAGTTTTAGAGTTACTGTCTTCTTGTGTAAGTGTATAGGACTTGAACTCTTGTATTTTGGTTTAAAGAGGCTCAGGAATAAGAGAGCTAAAGCAGTAAATGAACAAGGCAAGTGCAAGCTTTGTAAAAGAAAAGGATCAGATTGAACTTAATTAGTAAGACTTGTTTTAGGAATGAGAAATCTTGTAAGTTAGTAATTCTTCAAGTCAAAGCCCTCTTATTTCCCTTCTATCAATCAGTTTTGAACCTTGTTTCTGTTGGAGCTTTTCTTGTTTCTCTACCAAGTAAGAAAGTAAGG
This sequence comes from Pelargonium tetragonum, assembly GCA_036897445.1. NCBI lineage: Eukaryota > Viridiplantae > Streptophyta > Magnoliopsida > Geraniales > Geraniaceae > Pelargonium > Pelargonium tetragonum. The sequence continues at coordinate 136,149 of JAYMTL010000009.1, forward strand.
TTAGTAAGAGTTCCGAACACTTGTGCCTTGTGCTAAACTAAGATTCAATAACACAACTCTTAAGTAAAGGAAAGATAAAAAAGTGTAAATGCACGAAATTCAAAGTATATAGATCTAAAAACTTCAGGATAGGACCTATAAAGCTCTATTTAATTAAGCGAATACTCTTTTTTTAGTATACTAAAAGGGCCGTACTTGTGTAAGTTATAAAAGAGGTAAGAACAAAGAGCAGAAATTAGAATGTGGTGTAATTTCCTAGTTTTAAAATCATTACAAGATTTAGGTTACTGTACCTGACTGCAGCTCTAATTCCAGAGCAATGAACTTCTAAGGAAAAATCCTTTATCTTGTAAAAACCAAATTCTCTATCTTTTTTTTGCGCTGATTACCCCTAATAACAAAGTTAGGGTCTTTTGAAAAAAACTTGGAAATGTGCCTTTCGCTTGTTGAAGTCCTTTGATTACTCTTTATCTTATAGATTGAATTGAATCCTTTATAATTTGACACCTAAATCTTAAAAAAGTTTTTTTACATACCAACCAAACTCTATACTAAATTCTAAGGGAGCTTCTTGAAATTATATATAACAAAGAAATAGAGCCACGTCAATATACCTGGAGATAAACCTTGAATTTTTCGTAATTGCTATAAGTTTTTAGGCTTATGTGAGCTCTGTCTCCAAAGTGCATATTCTAAGAATTCCCTAAGCAGCTTAGACAATTTCGAGATGCCCATTTCCGATCAAGGAAAAAGGCACGACCCTTTTAAGTATGGGCCCGGTATACTCTAAATTTTGCGCTATACTCTGATAAGTCTTGTTCCTTAAATATTAGACTTTATGACTTATGTTTTTACCTGAACCCTTAACCGCTTCGTGTAAAGGTAGTTAGTTAGGAAAATCCTAGTTCTGGTTTCAATGGCTAGAGGTGCTTTATGTAGTAAAAAAGGTATAATTAAATAGAGTAGAGAGCCCGTAGTGTTTCGGGAATTTCGTTTCGTGGCATGTAAGGAAGCAAAACTTTTTAGAAAAGTCAAATACCCTGTGCAAATAAAAGCATTGTGCGGTCTAAAGCCCTCGGGGGTATATTCTTGTGTGAAACTTTAGACTTCAGTGTAACTCAATCTATGACTATTATGCGTGTTTTTTCAAACGTCAACCCAATAGGAAGGAAGGGTCTTCTATGATATTAGTATTTTGTTCAAGTTGAGGGTTGACAAAAGGAGGAACTTGAATCCAAGAACCTGTTTAAAAGCTAACTTGGGACGTCTTAATAGAGTAATTCTCGTCAGAGATTTTACCTCAAAACTTTTAGGATATTTAGGATATCTAGTAGACTCAAGAACTTCAAAGGTTGCCTTGTGATACATTAAACTGGGATAACTTTGAGCGGGAAGCACCGGAATAAAAATCTCTATTTAGGTTTTTGTTAGGTTAGAAGGTTATTATTTTTTAGCCCAAGTCAGATAAAACCATAGTTTTATAATAGTAGGCTTAGGAACCTACAAGACGGAGCCGTATACGCTTTGACCAAATGAAACTAGAAGCCTCGAAATACCCCCGAGATTCCACCAATAACAATTCGAGAATCCCTCTCCCATTCCTTCTTACAACAAGGAGGGCATTCTTATGCAAACTATAACCTTGCCAAAGACAACAGGAGTCCTCTTATATTACTTCACTAAAGATTGCTTTTATCTTAAAAATCATAAAGAATTTTTCTTCTTTTCTCTTCTAAATTTCCTTCCAAACCAAAAAAGGAGACTGGTACCTTATCCTTTTAACCTTATAGAATTGAGTTCTGATAATGCTTAAAATATTGTTCGGATAGGGATATCGAGATTCATTTGAGAGGGAACTCTAGTCACTTGTATATGTCATTATGACACAAAAAATGTATGGAGAGGAGAAATACGAATACTCGTGGTGTAAGATTGCTAGACCACTTTTTTAAATAGTATAAACTCGTCTAAGTTTAGTTTGTTTGCCCGTTCCCTGCTCTATAAATAAAATGACTCTTTTGCTTTTCTAGGGGCTCCCGCTTTATCGAAGACTACTTCACCAAATGGCAAACTACGGCCCACTCTGCCAAATGCTACTGGAATTTTGTATCCGGAAAAGCTTCTCTGACTTTTATTTAATAAGAAACTCCATCTCGTGAGCATGTCTATTTATGTTGTACACTTAACTTAACATTGTAGAAAGTTATAATCTAATACACTACTTAAAAGAAGTCCGGTAGGTTAGCTCTTTTAGTTACAAGTACTGGTAGATAAGAGTCTAGCAGTTTTAAAGAGATCTCTAAAAGTAACTGACACCTTAAAATGAATATGAAAAGGCACTTGATTAAGAAGGAATTAAAACGCCTCTCTGTGGGTCGGGGTGGAGCTCCTAGGTACTTTTGTATTTGTAAATAAAGCTTTTATATAATTAACAGAAAATCCCGAATTTCTTTGATGCTGCCTTTTAGTTAGGTGCTTGCAGATCTACCTTCGAACTGTCCAAAATGTAGAGCTATTATCAAGAGAGTTTGGCTTAAGAAATCCTGTATTCTATGAGTCACTTTTTTTGAACCTTTGCGTGCTGATTCCACGAACCGGTGCTCTAACAACTCGAAATATTCCGTAAACTGTCAATACTTACTAAAACTTTACTACATTGGCAAAGTATACAGGACTAAGATTTCTACTTATTTAATGTGAAAGTACGTTCTATAATTGAGTAAACAATCTTAAGAAGGTAATACTATTTTAAAGAAGAACTCCCCAAGTACTAGGTACTTAAAAGCAATCTAAGCTCCTGAAAGTATACTCTTTCTTGAGCGAGGCCTTTTGTAAACATCTTTAATAAAATGAGTGTAACCCAGTCTTCCATGTAGTGGGAATAGGAGGACTTATTTCTTAGGTAAAAAGAAAATTCTTCAAGGGATATTAATCCATAAGGTAGTTAAAAACTATCTCTTTAGTTAATTTGGGTATCATTAGTGAGTAACTAAATCAAAGGTCAAAATTCATAAGTAAACTCCTGCCGGGAAGTCTCTTTATCTATAATTATAAGAAAGCTCTTGTTTTTAATCTCTAACTATTCGGTGATCTTTTACCGAGAGTGTAACTTAAAAAAACAAGTATCGAGGAAAATAGAGGAAGCTGGCTAACTTCATACCTTTTTGTTTATAAAAGACTTCAATCCTTACAATTTCTCAGTTCTCTCAGAGTTTATTAGTCTTATGGAGAGCAATTCTGTTTAATATAAAACTCCTAGAACCCCCCGTCCATTACCCTAGTACAAGTTTTTTACTAAATCGAATTGTTTGCCCTAAGAGATTCTTGAAGATTCCCTGACCAACGCGTCAATAAAAAGCTGCTTTTTATACCCTTGGACTAGCTTAAGTAAGGGTTTTTGGGTTATAGACAGAATCTCATAGAAAGGGAATTTTCTTCTTGGTAAAGCACACTAAAAGAGGTAACTAATCTTAAGGGAAACCCTCGGTGAGAGTCTCCGGATAGTAGTGGCGATGCCCTCTTTCTCACGCCACGCAACTAAGCCCGAATTTCACCGACCTTACCCTTTGATATGATTATTGGGTTGTTTTTCTTCATTATATTCCAAGAAAGATTCTCAACAAAGCTACAAAGGAACCTCTTAATAGGGGCGACAGGTACATAGGATTGATTCTATTCTGATCCAAGCAGCAAAGAATAAAGTCACAACCCATAAGAGAGAGTAAGAAAGCAAATAGAAAGAGTGCTCTTTTCCTTTGCTTTAGGAATTCTAGCAAGACGTTACATACTATAAAATCTTTATAATAAGAAAAGCATAAAATTGTAATTTCTATCAGATTAATTAAAAAGTATGGAACTTAGAAATGCTAATCTATCCTTTATTAAGACCTCTTAAACCGCGGGATATTTTCTAGCTAGAGAAGAAACTCTTTTTACTGAGATTTTTGTACGTTTCTTGGCTGCTTAGTTTTGGGGTTTCTTTTATCCTAGCATTATAAAGAGTCCTGATAACTGGATTATACCTAGAGTAAACTAGATCTTTACTTGAAAAGAGGAAGTCGTCATAAAGTACAAAGAATCTAGAGGGGTAATTGCATCCCTTAGTAGAGCAAGAAAGTAACAAGTTAGTATTCCTATTTCTCCCTATGTGTTGTATGTATGGGTCTTGAACCATGTACATGTTGCTCCTTTTCATAGTGCTCTACCGAGTACGAAATGAGTAAGGTTAGTCAGAACTTAGTGAAGAGGAATAGTTTTGAAATTACTTAAATAGAAATAGATTTAGATCCTCCTTAAAATTCTAGTTATAGTAACTCGAATGTAGTAAGTATAATTTTATTTAGCAAAACTTCTTTAGTTATTTCATTTTGAAACCCTATTTTACAAACAAAAAACCCTAAGACTTCATAGGAGACCCTCCCTCTAACAAAGCTGTCTCTTCTTATCTTACAGAAATGGAACCTAAATCAAAATTCTCTAGTAATGACTTCTATTCTATACCTATTTACTAAATGTAAATGAAAGTTAGAGGCAATCCCAGGAATTCTTTTAAAAGGGAAATAACCCACCCTATTTTTTTATGAATACTCCAATTAGATATTCTTAATTTAGAGCACCCATTACAGAGAATCTCCTAATCCTAAGTAAAAGTACAATCTTCTTATCTATATTTGCTTACTCCCTCAAATATTTATTAAAAAAGTCATTACATAGATGAATTAGCTTTAGGATATCCGTTTCTCGTTACTTTTAATATAACAAAACGAATACCCTACAATCGGCCAGGTGGTTTTTAACTAGCCCTTAATCGCGGGTAAACCCTAAAGCTCTATCATGCAAAAAAGAGATTTTCTACTCCTAAATGCCTTGAAGTTACTAAATGTTGGAAACCCGTTAAAAATGACTTGAGGTACTTAGAAGAAAAGGGTATAATAGGACTCCTTAATAATGCTACTATTAAGTCCTTAACACTTACACTTAAATTATCTCTTAAAAACAAGGAAATCTTGCTAAAGCTAATGTATTGATATAAAAACCGGTTGTATTGTACTGTGTGAACTTAGCTTAAATGGGTTAAGAATTCTCCGTATAAAAAGCAGCAATACAGGGGAGGGGACTCTTTGTGTACTCGTAATAAAGAAAGTTTGATACTTTACCAGAAAGGGTCCGTGTAATTAATATTAATGTGGAACCTAAAAATGGATATATACACCATCTGGAGCAATCCTTTAACTTGGTAGTCTAAAATACAAGAATTCTTCCTTTTTTTGCTCCGCTTTTAGTTACAAGGTTTCCTCATACGGGGAACACTCAAAGCAAATCCTATATTAAACACCTTCTCATAGCTTTTTAGTCATGAAGGAAGGATCCTACTGAAACTAGCAAAAACTTACAATACTATATTAAAAGGGGTTGGGAGACTTTTAGTCAATAGAAGTAGTAGAGTAAAGCTAGACCCCTGTACACTTATTTTCTATTATACCTGGATACATAAAGGATCCTTGGTAAGGAGCTCTTAAAAATTTCCAATGAGTAAACTCAATTCTGTATATTGAAACAAAAATCTCTGACTAAGACATGAATTTGGCCAAATAAATATTAAAAAGCCTTTTATAATATTAGTTCTATATCCAAATTAGTTACAAATTTCCTATTTCTAGCTACAAGTTTTATCTATACTAAGGAAGCTACTACTAAATATCTTAAATATCTGAACCACCCGTAAAACTTGAAAAGAACGTATAATGAAAATAAACGCAGTTTAGGATATGTAAGAGTAGAAATTCTTAAACATTTTTCGTTACCGGCTGCCCCTAATACTAAATTTGATTGTTATTCCAAAAATAGCTTAGAGGAAGACACCTAGCCACACTAAAAACTTTAAAAAGTCCTTTAAGGCTCTAGTTCTAGCAGGTTTAAGAACAGTGCGAGTAGTTGTTATATTATTTTAATGAGTAGAGCTCCCTTTTCATTTTTTTTATGAATAGAGCAAAGCTCCTTAAATATTCAAAAGAGAAAGCCCAATATAGTAAAACAAGGTAGGAAGCCTATTAGTAACTAAGGGGAGTCCTGTAAGGATACAAGGTTTTTTAGTGAAAACTAAAAACTATAGGTAGAGAAACTTCAAAATTCTTTATTATAAACTCTATAATGCAAATTAGCAGGTATCAAAAAAGTAAGACTTAAATAAAGCTGAAATGAGAAAAAACCCCGAAAGTACACTTTATTTACTAGAAAAACCAACTAAGCCGGGAATTTAGGTGAGGATATAATTCTAGTTATACAGCTAGAGATCGGGAAAACCCGCTTGGCATCTAAGGAATTCTTTTTCTTGACCTGTATAGAACTGAAATCTCTCTATCTATCCAAGAAATAAGTCTTTAAGAAAACTTTCTAAATCCGGAAAATAGAATTCCCTTGTACTAAACTCTTTTTTTTTAGAAAACCTCCTTAATTACATTACCTTAGGAAGTCGTTTTAGAAATGCTAAAAGGAAAGGGGGGAATCCAAATTTCATATAACTAGGCCCTCTTAGTCCTTTGCTTATGACTTGACTTTAGGAATTGGAAACAGAAAACCAATCCACTTCTGAATGCCTATACTTTCACTTCTACTTGTTTTTTATACAAACTCTCTTCTTCATAGTTGCTATACCTTTACTTAGTTGCTGTCTTACTCTTATCCGCTTGGTTTTCTTAATTTTGTAGCTTTTAGTCTTATGCAGCTAGATGAGCTAGAGAAAAAAGAGACTTCAATATAATAGTAGTTAGTTATAAGAGGATACCCACTGGATTAATATAGAATAAAAGGAATTGCTCTAATGGAGCTAACCTGTTTGTAGCTATTTATAGTTTAGAGTAGGTTATAAGGAATTTATAGAGTATTATAGTATTTAGTACTATTACTCTTTAAGAGTCATTAGTTCTATTAAGGGCTGTCGCACCTCCTGCTATGTGTGCTTATCGTTAAAAGAGGAGACAAACCCTATATGGTCTTTTATTCATCCTTTTTACCGACCTGGACGTAGTGAAGGAACGTTAACGCAGGCAAGTTTATCTTGGATAGTACATACTTGCACTATAGTATACAACGGAAAGCGGACTTTCTTTCTCCTGCATACCTACTTTATTAGCCTTCACATACTCAGAATCTTAGCAATAACTATCCTAATAGAAAGACTCCTCTTATAGGACAGACTTTCCCTCTTTAAGCCTTAGTAGCTATCCAATAAATTCTAACCCGTCTTAGGATTCTTTTACAAAAAAAGGGGGTCTTCTTGTTGCCTGTAATTTATAACTACTCTATTAATTACATTACCTCTTGGAAAATAGAGAAGGGATGGGATTGTATTCTACTTCCTTTATTTATTCTTGTATTAATATAACTCTTTAAATTTATGGTGCCTATAGGGTTTGTTCTATCAAATACCATAAGGTTAACCTTACTCCGCTACCGCTACAGTCGGTAACAAGGACTATTACAAGGATCCCCGGCCTTATTCTCCTTAACGATAAAACTAGAATTAAGAAGAAAGGGGATATACTTATACTAAATAGGTAGTAGTTACTCCCTAACTTCCTATAAGTAATAGAGTAGAGTAGGTACAGGGAATCTTAACAGCAACCCCAGGAAGAAGGGCGGGTAGTATCTCCCTTAAGAAGACGGTTACAGTAGCTCCTAAGAGAAGTATACAGGTAGAGAGTTTAGCTCAGAAGATTGGGAGTATGCTCAAGAAGAACAAAGAATCAAAGGTGGACTTTGTATGTCTATCCCGTATACTACTAGCAATAACCTTCCCCGCTACAACAGCAAAAGACCTAGAGGAATGTAGCTTAATAGAACACCTAAGACAATACTGTATACTATACTTAAAAAGTTTGAATCTTGCCAAGGGCTCCAAAAGTCTTTATATCAGCAAACATTTGGTAATCAAGAAGACACATTAGTGGTCTAGGTAAACCGCCTATTACTCATAAGGGTAACCTTATAAAGTAAGAGCTAAACCCAATACCGAAAGGAGATCCTACTAGTATATAAAAGCTGAATGATGATATGTACAGGACTGGAGATTTCTAATAATAAAACACTCATAGCTAGAAAACAAAGATAGCAAAGGTTATTAACAAAAGCTCATCAAAGTCATTTAGATTCCAAACTATAAGGAATATTTTGAAATTATAAGTTTGCTTTTATTTCTATACGATACCAAATTTTATAATAAAACCTGCTTTTAGCTTAAAGTTTTTGCTAGGATTGCCTTTAATCGAACTACCCATCTGTAATCCCCAAGATACCTCAACACTCTTTGACATTTAAAATGCGAAGAACCCTAGTATCGCGTATAAAGTTAGAAACTTTTAATCTTATTGAAGCAATTACACCTTTATCATACTTTAAGTTATGACAAAATTAGATACCTATTCAAGAAAACCTTTCCCGATACCCCTCGATCCTACATTTCAGCGTTAAAGTTTTGTAACGTAAATCACAGAATAACCCTTTCTATTTTGCTATGGTATAGAATTCATTTATAAGTAGAAGTCCAGCGGGCGTAGGACTCCGTGTCAATTACACTTAAAAGCTAAGAAATTCTAGTACATTTCAGCCTTTGTAAAATGTTCATAACTATATAGCTAGAAACCTTAAGTAGGGTTCTCCTTCAAAAAGGTAAAGGAATCCTTTAAGAGTAAGCGCGCGCCCCGTAATATAATAAGTTATATGTTGAGTGTCAAAGGCCCCCTAGAATTTAGAAAGATGGGAATTTCCTTTTTTAACTAGCCTGGTTTTAAAATATATGTTTCAAGGATTGGGGTGCTCATGCTTTTTCTCTTTCTATTCAATATGAAGTAATTCTTGTACACCCGATTTAGGATAAAATCCACACTTACCTAAATACAACTATTCAAAAAGCGTAAATAAAAAGAGTTCCGGCGGTTTTCACAAGAAATTTACTGCTTTAGAAATTTTATTCTGTTTGAAACTTGTTTATCCGCACTAAACCCAGAGACGCATTGAACGCAGCCTTAAGTATATCTTATTAAGTGCCACCAGGGATCCCGTGAGGAGAGCCTTGTCAATACCTGTACAGCAGGTATTATTACCAAACTTCACGAGTGTAATTTCTTTTCTTTTTTGCAAGTGGTTTTTAATAGAACGAGACACTTTAACTGATATGCGAAAAAGTTTATATAATTCCAAATCGCTTAGTAAAAGCCCGAAATAAGTATTTAGCCGCTAGCTTTCTTGATACGGGGTTCCCGAGTGAGGATAAAACTTAGGACTAAAAACCGGGTATACTATTACAAAGTCATAGCCTACTACTATCAAAAAGGTTTCCTATTAATAAGGACCCTACCTACGTAAACTTGCATAGAAAATCGAGACATACAAGACTCTGTCCTATATGGATCTACGAACTACATTTGATTCGAGATTCTTTTAGGAATTATTCCCCTGTAAACGCGTACATTTACAGTATAAAATAGAAACGGCCTAAAAAGCAAAAAAAAGCTTCCTGTTCAGATAAAGTCAAGATAAGTCTTGGGTTACTCATATAATTTATAACAAGTATACTCTAATAAAGCAAGGAACACCAGGAGTTTCAATACATATTTGTTAATTCTACTCTTTATAAATAACCCCAATGTGCGGACACTTGTAAATTGCCACTATCAAAAGGAAATTAGGCTCATAGTTTAGTCCTACCGGTTAAGATAATTCAAGTAAAACCCGCGTATATAAGTAGTACTCAGCTAACACTATTTACAGGTAATTTCAGGAGCTTTAAACTAGATTAAAAACCTTTTTATTTAAGGTCTTTTTTCTTGGTTTTTTCTATGAGGTGCCCAATTTTATATCTTATTATAAGTAACTCTTTTTATTGGATGTATCTGTAAAAATCTTTAAGGGTCCTTTTTGATTTATATCCTATTCCATATCTAAGTATCAGGCACACTGCTCACTACTACTTGTAATTTGCAATTTCTTTTTCATTTTTTAAAAGCTTCCTAGTTCTTGGTTTACCTTTAGTAAGGTCCTTTTCGCGAGCTTTATCGCTTTTAAGGATTATACATATTAAATACTGCTTTCTTTATTAAAGGGCATATAGGAGCTCCTGTTAACAACCAAGGGTAACTCCTGTAAAATAACCTTTTAACAAAATTTGAAGTTCAAGGGCCCAAGAGCAATACTCTATCCTTTTGTCAAAGAAACCCCATAACCTTATTTCTTCCAAGTTAATTTAGAAGGGAATCGATTACTAAAGAATCCGAGAAAATTCCAAGCCTGTAGTGTAGATAAACCTTTTTATTTAGAAACTGTTTATAATTACAGAAACAAAGTCTTCCTCCTTTCTCTTTCTAATAACGGATTGAAACCCTCCGTTAGCTATGCCCTTATACACCATAATTGTACTTGGTTCTACTACTTTTTGTGCCTTTGACTCAACTCAATCAAGAAGGGGTTCCCCTTATTAGATCTTTATAAACGAAGAATAAGTGTAATTAAGTGCGTTGCTTGGCAGAGAATGTGGTAATAAAGTCTAAAATCAAGGAATATTACAAATACAACTCAAACGCGGAGATCAAAAAGGAACCCCCCGCCTAAGTTTATACTTTTTTAAGCCCTCGAGCATAACATAAACTGAAAGAAAAGTTTCCTTTTACTTACTGGAAACTCCTAACTCTACGCCTCTCAAGCTCTATCTTCATACCAGGAATACCCGTACCTATATGTAATATCTGTAGTATACTTTTATCAATATCTAAATCTATCTCAGCATTGCAGCGATGTGTATTTGTATCTTCTTTAGAGCTATACCCCTACTCTTGAGAATTTTAGTCTTAGTTTATATAAAACCTCTTGCAAAAGTCAAGATTTCCCTGCTAAATTCCTTAGAAGCGCTTTATATTATAGCTTTAATTAAACTAACAGAAACGAAATCCCCTCGGCTAATAGAAAAGAAATTCCTTGTTTACCCGTGACCTTCCTAAGCCCTAGAGTGCTCTATTACCCTATCCCTTTCTCCATGCCCTTTAATTTAACAGTTGACACTTTTATCATTAAAAAACTTAGTTATAAGTGTATTTATTCTAGTCTACATCTCCGTAGAGGCTACCCGATAGTGGTGAGTATTTTAAAAGTCTTTTTAAGTCTCGTAGTAAGAGATATAGTTATGATATGATCTCAGATCTGCTAAAGCGGCAAGAGTCCCTTCCGCATAAAGGTATAATTTACCACAACTTACTTTCTGTTCAATAAGTGTCCGAGTTTCCTGGTATCTATAGAGTCAATTCTAGCAAGATTTTTTTTGCTGCAATGTTTTAAAATCGTTTATCATAGGGAGGGCTCCCTGTTATTTACAAAAATGAGAATTCTTCACATCGTGACATCTTAGAGAATCCGTTTGTGTAAACCCGGGCTTAAACTCAGGTCTGCCGAACCCCTTTTCGATAGAGATACTATTACTTTGTTGTAGAACACTGATAAGAAACGTAAATGTGATAAGGGACTCTCGTTTACTTGGGTTTTTTTATAGCACCACTGTTACGGGTAAAGTCCTAAGAAGCTGCTTGATCCGCCCTTCTTGAAAAAGATTAAGTAACACAAAATCTAAGATTGAAGGTATATAAAAACTAGCTTAGAGAAGAACCCAGCTAAACTAACAGAACTTCGTTTAAATCCGCAAGAATTCTTTCAGATTCTACATATATCCCTAAACAAAGGGGGAAAGCCCATTAAGTTAAAGAGCAGATACCTCCTTAGTTTATAGTTGCAGAAGATAAGACTAAAACTTGTACTTTTTCACGAACCTAACTTTATAAGGTAGTATAAAACAGAGATTATAGCCCATCTTATTAAATTTGCTTTATCACCAGAGACTTGGGAATTTTCTTAGCTTTGTAAATAGAAAGGAGAGTCAGTTTCATGTCGCATTGCTTTAAAGGACTTTGATGAAAGTAGGACTTTAAGGTGGGAAGACACTGACGACATAGTTCCGAGACAGGGAATTTCGGTATCATGAGACTCTGGTTAAGGCAAGGTCTTCTCTTACGTGATGTTCCCTATTTTTGTTCTTTACGCGTCCGGTAGTCAATAAGTACTAGGAGCCCTCACATTTACGACTAAGCGCTTATTTACTTTTTTATCCCCTAAACTTCTTTCTAAGCGACTCGCGAGAGCTCTTACCTGTTTACTGAATGCTTTATTGAACACCCTTCTCATATCCTTTTCTATTTGCTAACTTTAACTTCATTGACAAGAACTCAAGAAGAGAATCACTAAGACTCAAATCTTAAACACCACCCCACCAATAGATAGACACAAAGAGGAATAACCAAACCACGTCCACAAAGTGCCAATACCAGGCAGCTGCTTCAAAGCCAACATGGTGCTCACTTGTAAAGTGGCCCTTATATTGACGAAGACCACAAATCAGTAAAAAGAGAGTTCCTATTATAACATGAAAGCCATGAAAACCTGTCGCTAAGAAAAAGGTCGAACCGAAGATACTTGATGAAAGATCAAAAGGAGCCTCATAATATTCCAAAACTTGGAAGCCCGTAAAAACTGCAGCTAGTAAAACCGTAAGCACTAAAGCCCAGACGACGCTCTTGTTCTTTCCCGCCAAGAGAGCATGATGGGCCCAAGTTACCGAAGCTCCTGATGAAAGGAGAATCAATGTATTAAGAAAAGGAATTTCCCAAGGATCTAAGACCCCAATTCCTTTTGGTGGCCAAATCCCTCCGAGCTCAACAGCCGGGGCTAAGGCAGAATGAAAGAATGCCCAAAAGAAGGCAAAGAAGAAGAGGACTTCTGACACAATGAATAGAATAAAGCCATATCGGAGTCCTAACTGTACGACTTTTGTATGATGTCCTTCTAGGGTAGCCTCTCGTGTAACATCACGCCACCAAACGAACATAGTATATAGAAGTGAGAAAATACCCAGGGCGAGTAATTTTTCACCGTTTTGAAAGGCATGCATATACATGACACCTCCAACAGTAGTGGCTAGAGCTCCTAGTGACCCTGCTATGGGCCAAGGGCTTGGGTCGACTAAGTGAAAAGGATGCCTTTGAGTCATAAGGGCTCCCGATGTTCCCCCTTTAGAAAAAGGAAAGAACACTTACAAGGGAAGTAAGATGCTAGATTAACTTACAAAGATAGCCGCTTCCACGGCGATCGGCAATTAGTCGAAATATCTCACTGCGCGAGTCACTGACCCGTAGAAAAACCTTCTCGAACTGAGAAACCAAAAACACCCATCAGATCCTCTGCAACACGAGTTCTACCAGAAGAAAGAACACCCTGAAGACTTGAAAACTGATTCTTCACAGTTCGAGATAACATAGCTCTCACCGCCCTTTCACAGTCAGGTGTACTATACGACCCCGGTAATTCCTCTATTACCGTTCTGCAATTTTGTAAACTAGTCCTAAAGTCGGCTTCTTCCTCTTTTGATTTTAGAAGAAGAGCCTCGTTAGGAGTGAAAAATTGTTGTAATTCCTCTCGAATAGCTTGTAACCTTCCCTCAAGAAGATCTTGGAAGGTTGTACCGAAGTACTTTCGACAGAGTACGAGAAAGGCTATAAAGGAAAAAGCTATTATGATTTCCTCGTTATAGATAAGAATTTGTTTTGAAATTAGGGTACAGATACTAAGGACAATATACATTAACTTTTTGGGAATAGTCATCTCGAAATGGGCAGTGCGAATTTCTTTAAAAAAAGGAATAGAGAGTGTTAAATTAGAACTAGGATAAAAGTAGGTTTTTAAAGATTGTCTTGACTAAGGAGAGTGTGGAGTCTTATTCCCTCTTGGCCTCCTGTTTCGGAAGGGCTACAAGAAAACCGAGAAAAGAGCTCGCTTTCTATCTTTCGACATCCTTTTATTTCGCCGAAAGCAGAGAGCAAAGGGCTCGGACCTTTGCCTTTGCATTGCCCTTTTATTTGCAAGACGGCAGATTCACACCATTCAGACGCCCGTTGTAAACCAAAGCAAATAAAAGAAGTGCAGGTGAGAAAGGTCTTATTGAGAATAAGAGATTCCCCGCCCAGGATATCCTCTTTCTTGAGAATCTTTAATTGATAAGAGAGCAGGTTCTTCCTAAGTTTGAGTATTCTGCTGATGCCTATGACTCCATTTGTATTGTTCCAAATAGCAACATAAAAGACGACTAGGGAGAGAATTAACCAAACGATTTGTGTAAAGTATGTGAAGGTATCGAGTTGAGGCATCTTTTGTCTTTTTTTAGACTTTTATACCAAGCTTCTTTAATCTTTATTAATATAGTAATATAGAAAATGTATATTATCTTTTTTCCTGTGACTTGAGAATCAAAAAAAACACACGGAAAAGACAAGAAAAATAAGACAAAAAACGAAAGGGGGTATCCTAATTCTCTTTCATTTGGAATCTTTCGTAAACTCAGACCCCACAGGTAAAATGCTAACACTTGCTTTAAACCCAAGAAACTTGGGGAATGATTTAGCCATTTTAACTTGAAAAAGTAGGCAACTAATATAAGAACTTATTCTACTCTATTTCACTTACTATCTTACTATATAAGATATAAGAAGAGTTTCTAGTTCCAAAAAGGCTAAAAGGAAGACTGAACCAAACAACAATGCCGAGCTCTAGTTAAACTAACCTCTAATAAACGACAAAGAGATTTGAGTACTACCTTTTTTTACCAGAACTTCCTCAATACAAACCTCATAAGAAAGTACTCCTAATTTTACCTTGTTTTATAGTTCCCGCTCCTGGTTTACTAGAGAACTTTACCTGGGTTTAGCAACTTTTTACTATATTATACTTGTTCCATTTCCTCTGGATTGGATTAAGGTAAAAGCGTAATCCCGGATTCCTGGGTATTCCCCTATGGAAACCCGCTTAGAAAGATAACAAAATTGAGTTCTACCCTTGTCCTTACCGGAAACGCGTTACCTCCCCCAAGTCTTATCGAAAACTGGAAACTCGTAATTAGAATTAGAGGGACACAAAGCCTATACTAAAAAGCTACTAAAACTTAAACGGAAATTTCAGGAATATGGATATTATATCCTTTAAGTAAAGACCTTCAAATGAGAAAAAGGAATTTGGATGCATTTGAAAAGGGCTCAAATTACTAACTAAATTGACTATGCTTTTTGTTCAGAAACTAGGAGGGATTTTTTATATTACAAAACAATGTCCAAAGAGTTCGATCGAATCAAGTATAAGTATAAGGGATAAACAAGGTCCCCTAAGTTAAAATAAGTTTTTAAGTTAAGTCCGGAATTTTCAAAAATGATAAGGAGTAGTCAACAATAAGCAAAGGGCTTATGTTTCGTTTGGAATTCTTATGCTGGATTAGTTACAGAGACAGCAGGAGATTCCCCTTTCTAATTTAGTTAGATATGTAATAGTTGTTATTTTGTTAAGGGGTATTCCTCTTTATAGGTTCTTTGTAGTTATTACTATAGAGAGGTTTGGAACCTTATTTATATATAAATAGTGTACTGAAGGGTTCCGAGGAAGAAGGGTAACACATTTAGTATAGACCACCTTACGCCAGCCACCTACACTTTACGCGTCTTACTAATCTAATAATAAGGAATTTAGAACGCTCTGAGAGGAACTCTTTATTTTGACTATTGGACCTTTACCCGTTAACTAGATTCTAGAACTTAAAGGCACCCGGGTAAACCTAGTCTATACTTTACTTTTAAAAACTTCAAGATAAATCTTGCCTTTATTAGTGAAAAAGCCTTTAACGTAACAATTATTTCTACCTCGACTACTCCAGTTACAAGAGTTCAAGTCGCATAAAACTTCTAGAAATCCAATTAAGAAATAGAACTTCTTTTCTTTACTAAATGTTATTGCTTTAGGCCTTCCTGCTTACTATATAAAAAACTTAAAACCTGTAAAGAAAAGTCTATAACAAAACATAGGGGCGTTTACGTGTTCTAAAACACAAGAAGTAAGCCTTTTTTTACCATATGACCTCTTTCTAATTAAACTTTTACTAAAGAAATTTAGAGTTACTCTTAGTAAGGGCTTAGCTTTTAACTAGATGGGGAAGCCAGGGTCTAATACAAACTCTTACTATACTCTAAAAGGGTTTCTATCCTCTAACTACGGCAAGGGTACCTTCAATTTTTTGCGCTATAAAACTTCTTAACTAAAATTGAAGCGCCTTAACTTGGTAAAATTTCTTTTACGGATGCTTGAAGGAAAACTCTTATCTAAAGTTTTTATAACACTACAGCAATCTACATTCGTTTAGCAAAAAGGGGAGCTTTTAAATTGTAAGGAAAGGAACGAGTCTAAGAAACATGAAATTAAGAGTCTAATTAGCAATAAAAGTGTCTGCTGCATCTGAGTCTATACTCATTATATCCAGGGTATGCTATTGCCAAAAGGTTCTCCTAAGTATAAAAGAAATTTGAAATCCTAGCTTGCGGACTCCTTCTAACGCAGGAAAATGCTTTTTAGGTCTACTATAAAATAAAAAACTGCAGTAGTTCGCCTCATCCGATCAAAGAAAGAAGTGTCATAAATATGGAGTATCCTTAAGCAATAGTCCTAGGTACCTTTGCACGCGCCTTTTTAACTATAAGTGCCCTCTTCCTTTAAACATAACACAATTGGGGAGCTTTCTCTTATGAAATTGCCATAAAGTCTAAATCAAAAATGAGATCTATAAAAACCCACATTTTATAAGAAAATCTATACGTCGACAGGCGCTAACTCATGTTATAGGTAACGAAAACAGCCCTACAACATTGAGAGAGTTCTAGTGCCCACTTAGTCTAAGTAGAAAATTCTTTGCTATGTTTTCGTTTCCAGGGGAATAGAGAATTTCATATTAGTTCCTTTTTATGTCCTATTTATAAAAATGGCAAGGATTCCTATATAGTCTTTTTCCTTCCATTAGGGTTTGCTTCGATTCCTACGAATTTCTTCAGAAAACCTACCAAGATACAGAACTAGTATATGTATATAAAGTTCGGGCTATATATTTTTCCCCCTGAGTAACAACCAAGTTTTCTAAGAAGATAGGGAGAGGCTCACTTGTTATTATAAAATAGAAAAGTGCTCGAAAGGAGTCTCTGGGCACTCTACTAATAAAAAGTTTTTAACTCACAAAAGGAAACCCAGAATAGCGCGACTTCCTAAAGGATTTTTTGTATAAAATACCTCTTTTAGATCAAGGAATACTGCTTTAGATTCACCAGCTCACAACTCCTTAAAAGGGGCTTCCTACCTTATCTAGTATTCTGGGAGTAATGCGTAATAGAAAGAATTCTGTGATATCTAGAAATCCAGAGAGAACCCATGCATAAAAGACCCCTACAGGGTAAATTCTTATTCAAACGTTAACTAATATTTGCAAAAGGCTTACTTCATATAAGTATTTCATCGCACTCCTCGACTCTAATTCAGGATAAAAAGAAATAGTAGTAGCTCTTGAAGTTAAAAAAAGTTTACGTGGGTGGCTCAGCTATAGGCTGTTTTTCATTTTATTGACAGTTAATGCAATAAGGGGGGGTAGCAAAGTGGGACTCCTCTTATGTCATATTTATGAAACCCCTTTTAAAGTTTTCTTTTATTGAACCTAGTCGGTTGCAGTTGATGCTTTAAAAGAAATTAGGTCTCTCGCTTAGGAGCAAAAACTCCTTTTTTATAACTTACTATAAAGGCATTCCAGTTTTTCATATAGAATAAAATGTCTTCCTCAACAAGGCTTTCTTTACCTAATTATAAAGGGAATATTCTACTTATAGAATACTCAAAATTTTCGGGATCTACAAGCATTAGAAAAAAGCTAAAAGCAAGAGAGTAAACCCTAAACTACAGTAAGAGCATTTGACTAGAGTCTCACTTTGATATAATATCTCGTACAAAAGGTTCAAATCCAAGGCAAGTCGCTCGGTATTCCGTATTTAAGATAGGTTCCTTTTGTTTGGTTGCCCTAAATCCGGAAGTATAGTCCAAATAAGTTACCCTCAACAATTGATACAAGGGCTGAGAAGTGCTTTTAAAAAGTGTAGAATAAACTCCAAAAAACTTTTTACATGCAGGGGGACTCCCGAGGATTAGACTTAGTTCCTAATATATCGTCCAAGTTCTGAAAGATCAAATTTGAGTCATAATATTGATAGAGTAAACCAAGTTTTTGACATCTGAAAGTAGTGAGAACCAAAAGGGGACACTGCGTACTATAAAAAGCAACTCCTACTTTCAGGTATAACCTTCTAGTTAACTCGAAAAAATAGAAATATCCTCATTCACTCATTAAAAGAAGCCTCTTACTCTACGGGAAAAAGGACTTGTATTAAGTAATTGCTTGCCCCTTATCTTATATATATATATACAGTTCCATACAACCTGACTTCTTTTTAAAGCTTTGCTTTTTTGTAGCTGCGGGTGTTATAAATAACATTACTACGAGTTTTTAGCTCAACCTTACCCGTACTATTTTGACTTAGTTTTAGGCTTTTGTCATATGGACAGATGAAAAGATTTATATATAGCATCCCCTTGACTATAAGCTAGTCCCCGAGTCCGTTAGAGCCCTAAAACTTTCTAAGGCCTACGAAGAAGAAATCCTGAAGTAAAGTAGGAAGATTTTCTTTTGGTTAAAGACTTGATTAGTTATAAAAGGAAGTTTTCATATTTTTACAGAACTTAGAAAGTCAAAGTTATGCGCTGGGAAGTTTATGTATTCTCACATGAAAGTCTAATTTCTAGTTAAGGGTACTTTTTGCGACTTAGTTAAAAGTAGTGTATGCCCTGATGTTTATAAGTAAAAAAGAGTTATCAAAAAGGAGTCTTAAGGGGCCTCGGTCAATTTTTGACTTTTTTCATAGGAGTTTCGGTGATTTAACAAGTAACAAGTAAGGGAGTAGTAAAAAAGTAGAGGTAAAAGCTGTCAGTTTAAGTAAAGTTTACTTCCAGTATTTCCTCCTATAACATTTATAAAAAGGGATTCTGTCGATATTATCTTTCTGTAAAGTCATTTTGACTATGAAAGATGAATTTTTTTTCTTAATGTATATGATATATCTTAGGCTCAAGAGAATCGGGTATACCTTGTTTAAAAAAGTAAGAGATATAAACTTGCTTTTATACATAAAAATCCGGGTTCCATATTATTATGAGCCTTTTTTGATAAAGAATTCCCCTGAAATTTAGGAGTCAGGGGTATCCAGTACCCTTGTTTAAAGATTTAGGATAATAACAGCCCCGTGCATAGTTTATTCTACTATCTGATATCTGACGGAATAACTATAGTTAGAGTTCTAGTTACTTGATAAACTCAAAGGAGTTTTATCCTTTCTGATATGAAAAAGACTTGCTTTCCTGGTTAAATTCAAAGACACAAAGCTGATACGCCTCAAAAAAAGAGGAAGAAAATAGTATATAATAGAGCTAATATAGCTTAAACTTGCGCCATTCATCCAAAAACTAAGCCCACTTTAGTTAAACTTCTCCCATGTAGTATGTAAAGAAGTACTTTTATTTATAACCTGAACTGCTAATCTCTTAATTACATTACCTTGATAAAATAAAGCCTAGAAAACCTAAAGTGGCTTTCATTTTAGTGGTATAATAGGAATAATAGGAAAGCTATATACTTTAATTGGGGCCGGAATACGTTAAATGTGCATAATGCTGAAGAGTCGAGTATCGCTTTTACACATGATAAATTAATTTGGTAAGGCGCCGCATAGTTAACAGCTAAAGGTTCGAATCCTGATATAGCCCTTGCTGTTCTAAAAATCTACTATAAATTAAAGGCATAGAGCTCCTAATTAGGAGTGTAAAACTATGAGTCCTCGTAAACAGGTTCTACTATCTAAACAAATAGAAATTTGTCCATACATAAATAAAAATGAGAGTCTAGCCCGCCTTTAACCTATGCTTTTTTATATTCGGAAGTGTATAATTTCTTAATAAGTATAGGGCGTTCTTCCAAATATCTGGCTTTGAGAGAAACCCTCGTGTTGTTAGGTATTATTAATTGCCGTAGAGTAGGGGCTCGTGCTGGGTCAGTATTTACCTCAGGATTTAAAGTCAAAGAGGAATCCTATTTTACAGTACAAAATCAAATCTATAATAATAAAGTGGAACTACTTATTAGCATTTACTGATGACCGGACTAATCTCCCCACTTGTAAATGGAAGTTTATTTCTCAGGTTTACCCTACGTCTTGAATCTATATCTCATCTCAGTAATCATTTCTGTTATGAACAAGTGCTTTTAAAAAGAAAAATTTGATAGACTCTATTCTCGATTTATGAGTATATGTTTTTTCGAGCACCTCTATAAGGGTCCCCTCGGAGGGATAAGCCCTAGTTTATGGATCAGAAGATAGATCTATACTTTTTCAAAAAAAATAGGGTAACACTGGGTTATTCAAGAGTAGTCATTTTCTTAACTGAAATAGAAATTTTTTTCGTATAGATAAATGAGAACAACCTTGTTGAA
Source organism: Pelargonium tetragonum (assembly GCA_036897445.1). Taxonomy (NCBI): domain Eukaryota; kingdom Viridiplantae; phylum Streptophyta; class Magnoliopsida; order Geraniales; family Geraniaceae; genus Pelargonium; species Pelargonium tetragonum. The sequence continues at coordinate 156,628 of JAYMTL010000009.1, forward strand.
TTCTAGATTCCCTATTTTGACAGAGTTTTATACAAGTAAGTAGTTGAGGGCCTACACTACAATCAAATATTGTAATTCCATATACTAAGTCCCTTCAAGTCTCACAGAATTCTTAAGCTTTTTGTATTAGATTCAATGGCATGCCTAAGGAATACCTTGTAGCAGGTTTAAACCCTTTGCTTACGCATATGAGTTTGATACAGACGATCAAGGTACAACAACAACAAATTTTAGACTTTTAAGTACAAATTAGGATCCCCCTCTTTTTAAGTTATGCCTGCCTACTTAAAATACATAATGGCGCAAGTCTTTTTTCTATATAAGTGATTATAGTCAAAGGTTCCTTCTATAACAAGAGGGATTCCGGTTTCGAAAACTCTTCCCTTATTCATAATGGTATAAACTTACATGTGGTAAATTACGTATTAAGGAAAAAAGCATAACGTCGTTATCCTCTACAAGAATCTAAAGCAATGCTCTTTTTTAGAGATATCTTTGCAGTAGTATTGATATAGTAAAAATATGTGTCGAGTGCTTAGATTTGCTTACATAATGGGTTTTTACAAAATTATATCTTGACATCGCCAGTATTAAGCTTGCTATAATTTATCTCTTTAAGAGGCTCGCGAGGTAACACCGGCTTTTCGTATGTTTAGGTAGGTAAAACTCTAATAAAGAGCACTGCCTAGAATCTCGTTTTCCCTTTACCGGGCAGCTTCCTCAGTTCTATTTGAGTATGCTTTGCTCTCGTTGGGTGCAGTCAAGCAATATCTTTACTTTGCGTTAAGTAAGGATTAAGTGATTTCACTAGTTATTAACTACGTAATAGCTACTAAGTTGTTTGAGTAAAGGGTTGACATAAAATGACAGGAGGACTTGAGCCAATGAAATATTCTAAGTAGTCAGGGCTGTCTACCACTTGGATTAAAGGGGGAAAAAGATGACTAAAAGGATGGGGATCCTTAAAAGGAGAAATTTACAATGATCATAAAGTTTATAAGCTTTTACAATTTTATGATGTACTTTCTTTTTATATTAGTAACGAGATCCCCTCCTCTATAATCCTAAAGGTTTAAACCGGAGTACTCAGTCTAGAATAAAGGGTACCGTGCCTCTTGTTTGCTTTACTAAGCTAAGCTAGATACCTAGGCTATTATTATAGTTTTTTTCTGCAATTTTAAGGAGACCTTAATTCACGAAAAACGAAGGCCTGAAGTCGCGTACTATATAATAAAGGCACAGACTCCTCTTTGGCGGTAACTTAAGTATCAGAATTTTCTTTCTTTCCTAACTCCAACCTCGAGAATTGCAGAAAACACTAGAAGCTAAGGCGGCCCTTGCCTGATTACTTCTTCTTTTTGATTTACGGATATTGTGTCTTAACAAAGCAATAATCTTGCAAAGTATAAGGCCTAGGTTTTTCTCATTCTCGGATTTGATGAGGGTAACCAGGGCCTCTTCCTAATCAGGTAGGGCTCTTAATTATACCTGGGCAATGGCAATAAAGTAATACAAAGAGGATACGGCTTAGGACGAAACCCAATGTGTTACAAAATTGCTATGGAAATTCCCGAATATCAGCTTAAAAGAGGGAATACCGGATCTCTGATATAAGCAAAAAGGAAGCTTAAGGTATAGGGGTTATCTGCGCGGTACTTAGCCAGTAATATATATATAGAGAGAGAGTTTCCAAGTCAAAACTTAATTAAAATGAAATTCGTTCTTAATTATCCGTTTACACCTTGTGTGTGCCCCGAATTGGGTTTCCCTTTTTCTTTCTACGAGCTACCTGGTTAAGTCAATATATCCAGGTATAACTTCAGAAGAATACTAATATTATGTTTTTTATTGGAACTGGGAAAGGTAGAACTGCTTATAAATTTACAACGGACAAATTCGGGGTTGAATTTGCGAGAACCCAAAAACTTTTAGGATAGAACAAAGAATGAATACAGTTAAGCCATGAGTTCGAATCTATTATTCTGTTAAGCTCCTACTCATATTTAGAAAGATTTGTTATACTTTTGTTTGAAGTGTCATTTTTAAAAAAGTTATTGCAGGGAAATACAGAAAGGAAGTTCCCGGCCCTTTGCTCTATCAAGGGGTACTTGTGTAGAATTATTCAGGTTTTGTACAAAGTTTGATTGTACTATAGAATTAAGGAATACAATTAGAACAAAAGGAAAAAGAGTATCTAAGCTATTTTGACGTGTGAAATTAATTAAAGTTAGAGGCTTTTTTGGCAATAAATCTAGCATAATATCATTCTTCTTATGCCAGGATAAACCTGGAGCTTAGGCGGGTTTGCTAGCAAGACATTTTCTCTTTTATTTAGTACCTTAATTAAGTTATCTGAGTATCTGCAAGACACGCCGAAAGTGTAGTGAATAAAAAGGTATTCTAAGAGAGTCTATCAGGAACTCGTATATCTATTATCTTTCAATATTTTTGAGATAGAAGTTGAGTAATTAAATTCATTTCTTTATATTACATTGCTCCAAGGAGTCCCTATTAGAACAGGTAGGCTTTCCTATCTTTCTTTAGTTTAGTTTCAAGAGCAGCCCCAAGTCAAGTATCGTAAAGAAAAGTAGAGACTAATAGGGTATTATAAAGTAATGCTGGGCATAACCCAAAAGCTTGTCTTCTAAAGGGAATTTTTACGACTAGGAAGCTCTTGCATTTTCCCAACTATCCCTTAGCCTTAGTAGAAAGGGGGTATTCTATTTATATAAGGTAATGTATAATTTGACAAATCCCCGTGGAGTAGACTTCAATTCAAAGCCAAGTTAAGTATATACTTACAGCTGGCCCACCGCTGTAAAATTTTTCATCGTTAATTTTGCTAATTTTAAAGCCTATGACATTCTTGAAACCGAAAAGGGGATCTTGACTGGATGAACCTCTTTCTATTTACTGTATACTGTACTAGTATAGCACTAACAATCCGATAATTACAGGAATAAAAAAAGGACTTTCATTTCCTAGTATAACTGTCTATCTCTTAAATATCTATTAATCGTTCAGAGCTTTGTATAAGGAATAGCACTCTCATAGATGGAATTGCAGGCGTTTTTGGTTTCTAAACTTGATTACAGCGCGCCTTCTAGGTATTACGTAAGAAGGTAAGGTGGGTCCCTTTCCTCATGAGTATGTACCATAAGAAGTTTTTGGGGTATTTAGAGCCTCTCTCAGCATCAGTGCTACCTTTTTTTGCACAAGCTTTTTTTAGCAAGTACTCGTATTAGTGAAATAAGGTCGTTTGCCGAAAAGATAATAGAAAATCTTGTTTTAGGCTAGAATAAGTTGCATTTGTATTTTTTAGCGCATCCAAGCAAGATTAGGCCCATTTATTTAATCGTACAGGAATTTGGAAAACTCCACAATCAAAATATAACACAAAAAGGGCCTTATTACGCCTTGAAGCCTCTGTTTCACAAGTAGGATTAAAAATCTTAATACTCAAAGATGCTTATAAGAACCCCCTCCAGTCTAGCGAGCACTGCCTAAAAACCCCGGTATTTTAAGAGACATAAGTACAAATGAAATTCAGATACGAGAAGCGTTAGCCCAGAGACTTGTGTGAAGTTCATACTAGAACTAGAGTGAGGCATAAAGCAGTTGCTATATACTCGGCTTAGTTATTTCTCTCTTGGTTTGGATAGACTTGGCACAGAAAGGAATCTTAAGAATAAAAGGTAAAGTATCTATTTATCCTGTCAAAAATATTGTACTGTTAGTAAGATAATAAGTTTTTCTCAGTAAAAAAGGGGAATTCCTCGGAGACTTTTTTTTATTTGGATAACATAGAAGTATACCCCTCTTAGACCAAAAGGGCTTATACTCACTTCGATAGCTATGATAACCTCTATACAAAGCTTTTGTATAATTAAGGGAAATTCTATAAGGGAACTTATGAAAACTTGTTACAGAAAAACTTGTGCGTTCTTACTTTCACTAAATTTAAAAAGAACTTTACGAAGGAAAGCCTACAGGGTTCTCTACTTATATTTATTCCCTGAATTTGCCCCTTGTTAAGAAAAGGGTTGTCCCAGTATTTCTGGTTCTATTATCTTATAAGGTGTACATATGTAGTTGGCTTGAATGGGGGAAACCCTTTTGTATAGAGCTCTCTTTTACGGAAGATAAAAAAGAGGTACTTGTGGGTATTTCGTACTCTTCTTTATTTCTTATAAAATTAGGAACCACTCTTAAAGGCTTTTCAAAAAAGTTATAGTCTTTACTACCGTATACTGTTAGCTTTAAGCTAAAGCGCTTCGTCTCGAATAAGGGTTTATTAGTAATTAAGTTATTAAATAGAGTGGCCCTAATGTAATATAAAACGAGAGCCAACCCCCTTAAGCTCCTTTAATATAATCCTAGCTTCTTATAACTACTCAGTTAGACTTCCAGTTTGCTCTATAAAAAGCAAGAGGATAGAGTATAATACGAATATTAGTTTATTCTTTACCTAAGTAAATAGGATGACTTTTCCAGCTTACTGTTACTCTTTCAATTCAAGTTTTGAATTTACCAAGAATAATAGCTATCACAACAAGAGATCCTTTTGTCTGATTTGTTATGTGGGTGCTATTCTGGATATATTTCTTCTAGGTAATGTAATATGCCCGACTCTTAGTATTGTTATAATGAGATATCATATATTCTATTAGTCTCTGAATTTATGTCAAATGAAAGAATCACAAGGACATAATCTTTCCTTTTCTAGGTCTAGCAAGCCCTGGGTCAAAAAAACTTTGACTTAAGGATTAAAGTATCTTACCCAATTTCTATTTAAGAGATGTTATGAATGAAAGCCCAATGCTTAGTAGCAAGAAAAACCCTAAAAGATATTTGGAATTGAACTACTCTTTTCCTTGAAACTATAAGGAGGACTTTTTAATATCTACTTAGGTTAGGCTCGGCTTACTAATGTCATTTTCACGAGATAAAGTATAGAGTTTCTTAAAAAAAAGAAGATTGGCAAACTCCTTATTTTATTCGAGATACGAGGTTTCCAGTAGTTATAGGAAACAAGTAAGATTTCTTTAGGGCTCTGCTTAAAAAATCTAGGTTTTTAGAAATAATACTATTGAATTTAGTATAGGAAGTCCTTAAAGCTTGGGTGAAAAACTTTCTATTGAGAATGTAAACTTGCCTTACAAGGAAACCTCTATATTCAAAAGGTTTTTACAAAGCTCCTCAGGAGTTTTTGAAATTAGTTCGTAAACGTAAATAAGAAGGTAGTATTCCTTTTTATATAAGCCGCGTTAAATATAGAGATATATAAAATGCTCCGGGACACTTAAATTCTTTTACAAGTAAATAAAAAGAAAAATACACAGTATAAGATTTCAAGGAAATATGAAGATTCAAGTACCCATACCTATTTAAATTGAGTCTTCTAGGGAACTCTCAGTTTGGAACTGCTTAGGATGTTAATGTAGTTTTTCAGAGATTTCTGCTCGCTACTAGATCCAGAAATGGGTAACTTTTAATTAATATCCATTTTACTAAGGGAGCGCAAGAATTAGGTAAGGTCCTACTTAATGTTTAAAAAATAAGGAATTCCTTCATATCCAGCTTCTTTATATAAATATAAAAAGCTGCCCGCCTTGCTTTTATAGTTCAAAGCATTTGTGTCTCTTATTATAAGGTAATATATTTTTCTAGGCGTACTTCATCGTTTTAGTTATAGGGTTTGTTAGTTCCTATCCAGTGCCCGGAGTAGAAGGTTTTAAGTTAAAAAAGCATTAAACTTGTATGTAACAGGTTTTTATACCCAAGGGGGTTTCTAAGAGTTAAAAACGGCGCTCAACTTCACCAGTAATTAATTTACATAAAAGTAAACTCAGAAAGAAATTTCTTACAACCTAGAATTTCACTTCTATTAAGCTTCCTCTTCCTTCATGCTATTATTTGATCATAAAAGTATATAAGCTTGGTACAAAACTCTTTATAGTAACAAACCAGGTACAGAAGGGGATTTTTGTTTCTGCTCTAGGAACCCCCCCTTTTAAGTTATGCCTACATTTAGTAAAATTAAGAAAAAAAAGACTTGGAAAAATGACCCTAGAAAATATACACTAAACAAACTAGATCTTAAAGAGCCCTTTATGGAAAAAGCTCCTATAGAGAAGCTAGCTTAACACTCCTTGTAATGAAAGAAACCTTGAGGGGCTTGCTTTATATAGGAAGTCTAAGTACAATAAGAAAGAAGCTAATTATTCCGTATCTAGATCTAGTGACAAAAAAACTTCTAATTAATAAGAATATCTAGTCTACTCTTAAGTTATTCGAAGAAAAAGAATTAAATAAAATTCTTCTTTTTTGTAGTTTTGATAAGAAGTACTTTTAGATTCTAGGGCTCCTGCTGTGGATCCTTAGCTTGTGGCTATAAGTATAGCTCTTCCAGACTTTTAAGGATAAGTTTACGCTAGAAAAAACTCACTTTTATAAATTAATTGCATAAGCCAAAAGTACCTATAAAATTTCTAGCTAGGTGATAGTCTTCTTACTTATATAATGGAAAAATGAAGACTAATTTCGGGCTAAATAAAGAAGAATATTTAGAGGACATTAACCCTTGGGAAAACAAAAGGAGAGCTTTCTATATTAAATGAAAATCTAACCCCGGTTTTTGAAATAGTAAGAACAGAGGAGCTCCTTATCTATCTGAGGATCATATAAACAGCTATATAAAGGAGTATTTTGAATGAAGACCTTTTCATTTGGCTAGCTTTGATAGCATGCTTTTGCAGTGCAATTGTTTTGTATTGGGTTTTTTATTAAAAAGCTTCAGAGTTTGAATGCTCGTGCCTCTGACCGATCCAAGAGAATTGCAAAGTTAATAAATAATACGTAATAAGTGTATCAGCCTATAAAAAGTAAGGTAAATACCTATATGCTAGAATTAGAAAACCTTGTGGATGGTCATGTAAACCCCTCCGTTATAGAGAGCAATATCTAAATACTTGAGGTTGTATGTAGTACTAGAGAGGTCTTCTATTACTTTCTCGACAAGATTTGTATCTAACTTAGAAGTTTTGAAGTTACCTTCTATTTGAAAGTATTTACAGGGGTAGGTAGAGGGCAGATTTCTTATATATCCAAAGCCTTAGTAGTCTCGTTTTTATTATAAGTAGAAAACTTTATGAGAGTTTTCCTATACATAAGGGTAGTAAAATAACTGAGTACTAAAAAGTAGAGATTTCCTTTTGATTTTGTAACAGTACTAAGTCCTTTTTTGGTAACTTTTTGCCGGAGTTGAGCCTAGTAAACAGCTTTTTTTCTATGGCGTACTCTTTTGTAGGCAAAGAAATTCAATTAATATGGTCTAAAGAGACCCTAGATTTAAGGGCACCTAAGCCGGGGAATAAGGGGTAACTGGTTATGAACTCTTACCTTATTAAAGAAACGACTCCTAAACCTAAATAAGTAAAGTATATATACTACGAGATAGACAAAACAGCATATAAATTACTCTGTATAAAATAAAAGGGATACAAAAAGGGTCTTTGGCTTTTTAAATAAAAGCGGAATCCGTAGCGAGTAAAGTAACCTTTCTAATTCTGATTGCTATACTTCTTATAGGGAAGTTTTCCTAGTTGGTAAGAGATATTCTGTGTCTGATAAGTAATAAAGAGGTTTGCTGTGTTATTTACTGTTGTGGGGGTTTGGGTTTAAGATACAAAGAGAGAATTTTTTTAGTTATAGAATATTTCAGCTTTTAAAATTCAGTAATTCCATTAAGTTCTTCTAAGACATATGAATTCGAATAACTTGTTGTATAGGGACATAGCCCTGCTTTCTACTAATGGACAGCTTAGGTAGTTTATTTTATAAACTTCTTCGGTTATTTTTTTTAATTCGTGTCCCTAGTGATTCGTGGCTCTACCTTTTGTCTTAATCTTTGCTTAGGCAGTACTTGACTTGATTTATTATCTCTAAATAAAGAGGATTTCGAACTTCATCCAAACGGGGCTGAAAAACTACTTTACTAGTTTTCAGGGGATCTTTTGCCTATAAATTTGAGTTTTCAAAGGGGTTCCTACCAAATCTAACTAAACTAAAGGGTTGCTTACTAAACTTTTTATTTATTCTAGAATTTTAAGAATTAAACCTTATACAGCCCAGAGACTTTCTAGCCTTTTCCGCGTTTTACTCTTAAATGGCAAGGGGGTATACTGAAAATGAATTTTCCATTTATCAAAAATCTTTCTATATGCATTCTGTTAGGAGGTATGGATGCTTTTGGTGAAAAGCTCTATAATGCATGTGCAAAGATACAGAATTGTATGAGGCAGGCTTTTTTTATAATACGGAATAGATTGCAACTTGTACTAAGAATTGAGTGCTCTTTTATTAATTTCTGCATTACCCGCCCAAAGCAAGAGGAGGTTATCTCAATCTACGAGGTATTTGGGGCCCGATCAGTTTCTACTTACCTGATTGTAGGTTATAGCGCTCCTTACTCTGATATTATAACGTTTTATACTAAACGAGTATACCTTACAGGTTAAAAAAAGGGGCTTCTCCTTAAAGGATAAATTAACCGCAACTGCCGAGTATAAGGCCGCAATAAGAGAGGGTTTTAACAGAGCCCTTCTTTTGTTAAGAAGTTAAAAAGCTTGAGGCATATCGGGAAAGGCTGTTTTGTATAACTCTCAGATCAAAAATCTATTCTTTTCTTTATAAAAATGACAAGGATTTATGTGGAAGAAATCAAACCTCAAAAGAGGATCGAAAGCCTTATGACTTGGAGTAAATAAAAAACACGAACTGTAAAAACCGATTAATCGAGAGGAGTAAAACACAAATTTCTCCTTAACGAAGCATCCACAAATGCACTAAGAAAGTTCATTTTAGTTGTAGCTCGCAAATACTACAGACTCTCATTATAAACCCAAAATCCTGAACAAGAGCTTCCTGGTATTTGAGAGAACTTCTACTACTTTAATATAAAACCCAATCAAAATAGGATGCTTTATTATCCAAGGAATATCTTTAGAACCTTGTATAGCATTACTTTTATTTAGCAAAGCTTGAAGCTTTTGTATTCGAATGTAAAAAGCACGCCTCGGAAACCTGCAAGTACTGGATTAAATAGAGAGGAATTCCTATACTTTATAAAGGGTAAAATCTTTATTTATAGCGAGTTCTCTTTTTTTATTAATAAAAAACCTCCGCAAAAATTTGAAATGAAAAAAAAGGTAATCCCCTAAAAGCGCGTTTTCACGCTTTAAATAGCCATAGAACATGTTTCCTCTAAGTGTACTCTCTGGACTTTCTGTAAAAACTCTATTCTTGCAAATTAGAAATATACAAAAAGTCAAATACGCGTTCAGGAGGATTTTTTTAAGTTAGCGTCCTTTGCTTTATTTCTACCACCGTACCATTAAGATTAAGAAAGTAAGGAGTCTTGTGTATAATGCAGTTAATATTGTACGTAGTCTTTTCTAGAATCTTAAAAAAAGCGCTTTTCGGTTTTAGGGTTGCTTTACTAAGTTAAACCCGGTTTCAAGGAATCTCGTAACTGACAAGGAGTATGTTGTCGCTTTGAGGATACCGAATTAAGAAGAGGCACTTTTAAGAGACAAGGGGGTGTTTCCCTAAAATTAAGCGAGTCTCGGATTTGGGATCCAAAAGGTGTGGTTTTAAGAAGTTTCTGGGTTACCTTTAGTTTTTTCGGCGCATATTGGGATTCAAGTCTTTACCATCAGGATAGAGACGTCTCCAAGGGGATGCTAGCTTCTCTTTTTTGTACAGGGGTTGTACTCGTGTATCCTTGACATTTCGTTTATTAGGGCCTTTATTGCCAGGGTTTTGGTTCTTTTTAAAAGTGTCTTTTCGAACCTACCACACTTATGTTCTTAGTTAATCGAAATTTGTAATTAATAATGCTATAATAGGAAGCTTTTTAGCTGCTTAATATAAAAGTTCTCTGAAGGAGTCTAATAAGAATTGAATTCTAGGGGAGCTTCTCCTGGACAAAAGTGAGTTAATGCAGTTTTCAAGTAAAGGAGAATTTTAGTATAATGGAGAGTTACCTGTCAAGCGGAAAGGGCTGAGACCCTACTTTTAGTCTTATTTGCTTAAGGGTTTATTTGATTGTAGTATCTATAGCGTTAAGCCTAGGAGCAAAATCTAAGGCATTGGTGGTCGTTTTTTAGGAGCACCTTTAGTGTCTAAACGGCTCTTTATCTTTAGTGACACTGTCATCTATTTATACTCTGCACATGAATATCCTGTCGCATTAAATTAGTTTTTAAAGACTCAAAATCCAGGTAGTTAAACTTTAAGAAACCTTTTTCATAAGGAATTTAGTACAATATTGGGATAAGGATGCCCTGATTTCTACTTGTTAATCGAAAGTGGCTCTAGAGTTTTAGGATGTTCTGTACTAATTTGAAATTCCCTTTTCTTTGTTTCTTTTATACCCCTTAAATCAAGAGCCCTCCAAGAATAAGAAAGGAACTTCTTCTAGACGCCCCCCCTTAGGGTATTCCTTAACAAATTCCTTAAATTTCTTTCGTTTTTATTTCTAAGTTTTGTAAAAGAAAAAAAGAAGTGAGGTAAAAATGCATAAAAGACGAATTCCCTTAAATACACTTTAATTGGAGTCCCTTTAGACAGAGTAATACATTAGCTACAGAGGTTCTACTCCTATACTATATGAGAGCTCCTTACTAAACTCAAATAGAAAGCTTAACTATGATTAGGGATTCCGGTTTAGACTTTTCTATCTACTAAAAAGGGGATTTCTTCTGTGGAATTGGAGAAGGGAACACGGCAGACTCCTTACTTATTTTCTTTAGATCTTTATATCCGAGGAGAACATTCAAATCTGTTGTTATGGATATTCCTATCTTAAAAATGAAAGGCTTTGTTCCTCTTCTAATTTAATTAACTTTATGCGCTAGTACCCCTACTAAGTACCTCCTTCTTTCTCGTAGTAATTCCGAGATAAAAAGTTTAACATAACTACTAAGAAAATACACGAGTTCAAGTCGCACAACACTAGATGACAGGAAAAACAGAGTACATAATAAACTTTTGGAGGGTTTTTGTGGCTTTGGTATAAATGAAAAAGATGCTCTGCCTCTCGATAAGAGGTTTAGCTCTTACTATGCTTTTTCCAGTTAGAATTACTTAAATAGAGGAAGTCCGCTCAGTTGAGTATTAGTAATGTGCCTAATATCATATAAGCATTATATAAATCTACTAGAGGGTTAGGAATCTTTCTTTTAGAATACCCCTTTACTTTGGCAAAGCCTACACAGCCTATCCCGGAAGAAATGGAGTTAACTATATTAGGGTAGGTTATTTAGTTTCTCATTATGTCGCATAGAGTAAACCATTGCTAAAACTAGAATCCTGTTAGTATAGGGAAATTTGTCTAACTATACTACATATCCGGAGCCTTGGGGTTTTCTATTATATAGTTCCTGTATCCTAATCCTCCAATGCAAGTTTTTTATTAAGAAGTAGGCTTTTTTATTGTATAATAAACAAACCCCTTAAGTTAAGTAAATTTGTGCGGGAGAAGAGACTTTTGAATTAACCCACACAGCTAACCAAAATAAAAAATCTAAGGATAAATAAAAAAAAGCTTACAAGGACCCAAAAGGGAAGGGTAGAGTATACAGGCAGTACTTTTTAGGTAAAACCCCGAAAGAGCTCTTGAACAAATACTAATAACTTTACTAAAGGGTTACAATCTATTCTATTTGGACTCATTTATGGGGTCATCTGAAAAGTACAACTATAACAAAGGATTCTAAAGATTAAACTCAGCTATCTATATCTCCTTCAATAATAAAGAAGTCCCCGAATTGCTTGAAACGTGGGTTAATGGCTTTTTATTTCTAGGGGTGTTCCACGCTTAATATAATTTTCCTTGAAAATTCTTTTATATAAAAAAAGGTATATTTATATAAAATGAGATAGTTAAAAGTAAGTTATCTTATAAAATTCTGTTTTTACTACAAGTAAGGCTTCGGGTTTAATATCAAGGGAAACCGCCGAGGACTACTTTACATTACTTTTAACAGCTTAATCTATATAAGATAAGGATACCCCCCGAGACTTCCAAGCCCTGCGAAATCTAAATACTTTGAAAAGGTACTATAACGCATTGTCCTGAGTCTTTCTAGAAAAATGCTTCTTTCCAGCAGGAATTCGTTTTATCAAAGTACTTACTTGTAAATCCTTGCGTCGATATAAATTTAGGGGTTATCAGAAAAAAGGACTCCATTAATTTCACTTTGGGGCTTTTTAGGGCTCTTTAAGACTTTCTCTACTGACTGGTCAGGTAAAAAAGGGGATAGATACCACAAGGTTTTCTTGAATAAAAGAAGGGATTTACCCGGGAATCCTAGACTGTAGGAATTTTTATAACTTACTTATGAATTCTTTAATTGACTCTTATCTTATCCTTTTGATTGAGCACTCGTTTGGAAAGGCGTCCCTTTTTTGTTTACTAAATTATTATGAAACCGAAACTCTAAAATAGAAATAACTAGAGTTACGGAGTTGTAGGTGGAACAAAGAACTAGAAATTCCTAAACTAATAGTAGAAAGATAAGTCTTTTATAAAGTACTTAACAATTAGAGTATAGAGTCAGTAATATTCCTTTGGATATACGAGATTGCAAGAAAAATTCACTAAAGAAGAACCCCAGAAATGAGGTAGAGTAAATAGCAAAAAGATATCGGTTCTAAAGCCAAGAAGGTGTCTACTCTACGTGCCCCGGTGAGTACTCCTTTGAGTTACCGGACACTGAATATTAAATAAATTATTTCAGTTAATGCTGATTTTGATACCCTATCTATAACAAAAAGTACTCCCGTAGAGCTCTGTTACCCTACATAGGGAAAGAGGAGCCTTTCTTCTTTGTAGGTAACCCCAGGGATCGGCTAACTGACTGAATGCATAAACCCCCTTCTTTTTATAAAGAGGAGTTAGGAGAGAGAGACCCTAGGACGGTGGATTTAACATAAAAGGATTTTTCCCGTAACTATTAACTTAGTTTGTTGTACTGCGACTTCTCATGGACGACGCCTTTAATAAAAAGTATGTAAGTTAAGTTGTGAAACCTAGTAAGACTTCGTGCACCCCTGTGAATTAAAATATTATACTGCTTCTGCCAATCTTTATAAAAGGAATGCTTTATTTTTCCCCGAGCTCAGTAATCTTAGTTTTTTAGGCTCTATTTCTTTTTCTTTGAACCGGAATCCTTTTACATATTTCAGAAGGAAAAACTTATTTCGTATAATTGTTAGCAAAGCTTTTTTCTTGAAAAAAGACTAAGGGGGCATCCCCGCACTGCTTGTAGAGTAACCCGCAATTTCTTCTAAAATTTTTTGTGTTATCCCTTTTTGTTTAGGTCCCTGAGATTTTTAGTTCTATTTTTGTTATAGTATAGTAGAACTGGTTACAGCTCAATAAGATTAAAAGGAGCAGTACTAGCGTTGGGTCGAGTTGTCCAATACAGTAATTGAATTTGACTAGTATAAGGATAAAAAAATCCCAGTTCTAATTGTTATAACTATTTCTAATTTGAACCCTGTATTACAGAAAAAAGGGTATACTCTCCCATAAGCGCACTCAAAAGGAGCTCGTTTTGAAGCAGTTCATAAGATACCTGGGTAAGCTTTATTATAAACTTGGATATCTTTAATAAGAAAGACACTAAAAGTCCTGTCCCTGAAAGATAACTAGGGAAAGTTCGTACCTAACTATACGATAGAGACTTCTTTTTTTTGTACTCCTTGCGGATTAACAAGGCAAAGTATATTCTATTCAAGGGTTGAAGAAGCAATAGCTCGGAGAAACTTTACTAAAAGGGGCCGATAACAAGTTAAATTATAAGTGGCTTACTTTTTACAAAATTAGGCTCTAAAATATTTTGCAAGAACCGCTTTAAATAAAAAGTCAAAATCCTGCTCCTGATTTTTCTTTCTTTGCCCCATAAACCAAAAGTCTATATCCTAAAAGGAGTCCTTTTTATCCCATTCTAATTTGCTCTTCGCAGTTAATTGTTAATTTTAAAATAACTGACTTAAGGGCGTGATTGAAAAAGTTAAAATACAATATTGACTCTTTTTCCACTATCTACCGCTTATCTTTTAAAAGCAAACTACTCCGTTTTGGTCGCTTTTATACCCCTAATTACTAATACCCTTTTATCGGAGAAGTCTTTAACGAATAAGAACGAGTCTCTCGAATTTTTGTACTTGACTCAGGGCCTAGAGGATCTTCCTATACTAAATCTGGACTAAAGCTCTAATCGTAAAAAGATTAAACCTATGTTACTGCAAAAAGGGGTTAGATAATAGAATTTTTTATTCTAAATTATTACTAAGAAACTCAAAATCCAGGAGAAGTGAAAATACGATTTTAGTGAATCTTCCTATTAAAACTACACCTAAAAGCAAGCTCCCTAGTCTTGTTTTGCGTTTTTAAATAAGGAGTAAAAAACTTATAGACTTACTCAAGTTTATAATCCTGAAAGTGAAAAGTGATAAGGGACAAAATGAATCGAGATAGAAACCTACTCTATCTAAAAGTACTCCAGTTTCTTAAACTGCAATGTATTTCAAGTTTTGACCTTCTATAGTTAAGCTAAAGGTATTGGAAATACTTGGTTGATACGGTAACCTCATAAAAAAGAAGATTTTTAACCGTCTATCTATAGAGCAATACCTTAAAAAAACCCTGCTTTAATTTCTTTTCCACTTATGAGAGTCCGGGAAAACCTATTAATTAAGAGCGCACTACTAAAAATCCAATACGGATTATTCTAATCCTAAAAGGGGTATTCTATTTAGCAAAAGCCAAGAGATTTATCTAATTAGGTTACTTACCTCGTCAAGGAAATACAAAATAGAATAGGAGATCCTCGGGCAACTAAACTATCATATCAGATATAGGATAATAGAATGCTCTATCTTCGGGGTTTCCATTCTAGTCACAGAAGTTTTCATTACGGCCAACCCTCCCTTGGAGAGCTCAAAAGAGGAAAGTGAAATATCTTTGTTATAATTTCCTACAAGTAACCAGATCCCTTGCTATTGTAGGATCCTCTTTATATTTCTATAATTTATGGAGTCCCTATTATTTATTCAATCAAGGAGGTGAGAAAAGTAAAGCGGGGCCTTGGGCATTTACGATTAGAGAAGGATACCTCGGATGTATAATGTATAACTACTTCAAGGATCTTTTGGTGTTTACTGCCTTCTTTTTATATTTCAGTATAAGAAAGGAAAAGCCACTTTCAATATAAAGTCAACATTTAGTATAGAGATTCCTAGGCTAGGTAAAGCCTCAACGAGGCCTCTCATAAATTAATAAAGTAAGGACTTTTATATAATACTCAAAGGCAAGTTCCAAACTAGGCCTATCCGAGTATAAATTCATATCCGTTTTAAGTTCCACTAGCAAATATTAAAGTAAAATAAGGATTGAAGCTTAGCTATTTTAAGCCACGAAGAGTGTTCCTTTGGTCAGAATAAAAAACATCTAAGTAGATAAGTAGAGTCCCCTAGAGAAAATTTTATTTAACAGAGCTTTTTACTTACTCAGAAATAAGTAGCTAAATACTTTTTCTAAACAAAAAGTAGGATAGGTTATCCTAGAATCCTTTTTATCATTCTTTATATTAAAGCGTATAGAGCGTGTGTGGGCTCCTTGTTAAAAGTAATATCTCCTAGTTGCTAAACTCGAGATTTAGTTATTGTAATGGAAAATATGAAGCATAGTTTACTTATTCTTTTGTATAAAAGTAAACAAAAAGTTTTTACGAGATCTTATTAAGAAGGGTTACCTTATATTTTTGCGTTTCAAAATGAAAGATTTTGTAAGTCAATTTTATAGATAAAGCTTTTGGCCTTTTTTTTTTTTTAGAGAACTCCTCTAGAAGAGTGGGGTTTTTCTATCATCTCCGAGCAACTTATTTACTTGGTGTGACCCTAGTTGCAAAGTGCCTTTTATAGAGGTTAATTCTGAGCCTGTCGTGTTACATCGATTCCGCTTTTCAGAGTTCCCTATTGAAACCGAGAATGCGTTTTGAACCTATGAACTCTAACTAGTTACAACTTTGATTGATACAAAAGAAATTTTAGACTTTTTATTAGGAAAAGCCTACCACTTATTATGCTAAATAACATTTATAAAAGCGATTCTATTGTCTGAAAATTCGTTAACACAATAAAAGGCAATACTATTCTAAGAGAAACCTCAGGCTAGATATCATAACTAGGAGAACCCGGTCAATAGTCTCAAAGTAATGAAATACTTACTCTATAGAATTTTGTACTGTAGAGCTTGCTCTGTAAGTAGTTAGAGACCCCTAAATTCGTACTGAATATAATGGGAGCTTTCAAGGTATGTAATTTTCAAAGCATTGGATCCAAACATTTGCAATTTAAGGGTTTTTCTATGTCCTACCAATTACACTGGAATTACTTGTGCATTTTGGGATAGTTTGTATGACTGAAGTCATTTATCCATCTTACAGGGGGTTACTCTGCTTTGAGTTAATCTTCTCTTTTGTAGTGATATGGGAATACTCTAGGGATGTATTATAAAATTGCGGGGCCATACCCTTGTAAAGAAAGATAAAGCTTGTTTTATCTAATTCTAATCTATGAAAAAGATATAGGGGCCTAAAACCGAGGATTTTTTTAACTTCTCTATTTGCGAAACCTTTTAAAGAGCAATTGGTTAGCAATAAACCGAGCAAAACCCCTACCCTTTAGTTTGAGCATAAGGACTTCTTATAAATAATTAGAATACTGATTCGTAAAACTCAACTTAAAGAAATGTCTGCTTTCATGCAATTAGTAATTGTCCGGAGTCTAATCAAAGTATCTCTTCGATCTAGTATTCCTACCACGAGCAAGCTTAAGCAATTTCCAGTAACCCGTTATCCTTGCATAGTATTTCTTCCCTTTAGACCCTTTGGAGTAGAATACAAAGAAAGTACTATCCAGCTAAGATTGTATTATAGGTTTCCTTTAAAGTTCCCTTATGTCATGAGTATTCCGGCTGTTATACAGTATCTTGTAAGAGAAAGTGTATGATCAAAACAAAAGGGGTTACTTCCTCCAAAAAGTGTATCAAAAACAAAGTACTAAACAACTCTAACTTATTAGAAGGCTTTTTGCTAGTACAAGGGAAAGCTGTGTTGCCTAATAAGGGAGCATTGCTGGTACTCAAAGAATTGAAAAGTAGCGTCATGAAATATTTTATAGTACAAAAGTCTCTTTATGACTCCAATAGGTTTATTTAACTCCACCTCTTGAACAAAGCTCCACTAGCCGATATAATTTACATACAAGGATTTAGGATAGTGCCCCTGATGAAAAGTTCTTAATTAATAGGGTAGGACTCAGCCGAACTTATACACTCTTCTTTCCACTAGCGGTTGACATAAAACTGTCAATTGGGTATGCTACTTAGATTCAACGATAAATTAAGGGGTTTCTAAACTCCTATTAATGAAAAGGCTTCTCTTCTATAAGCTAAAAATTCGGGAATAAAGAATAAAGTCATTTTTGTAGTACTCCCTTTTAGACAAAAAAAAAAATCCCGCTATGTATTTTCTCGAACAGAAGAGGCATTTCCTATTAAGATTTATGCCTTTGTTATTGACACTCTACAGAACCAAAAGATTTTACAATGGAAAAAAGAAGAAACTTGTAGTTTACCTATATTCATAGACTCATTATACTATCCCATTAAAAGTTTTGCCCATTGACTACGCGGCTAATACTTTAGATACTCAAGTAAGTATGAATGTGTTGTGTCACGGATCTAAATAAGTTCAATTATTTAAGGGTCTTTTTAAGATAATGACTATGAACAACTAAATTCCTCCAAGTGTTTTCCCAAGCTACAGGGATTTCTACACAAAGATATACCTATGTATTTTTACAGAAGCTCAAACGAAGGGACTCCCTAATCTTGTAGTTTTCTATTTCCTTAGTTTCAAGCCTTAGGGAACCTAAGAATTCTTTTATTATTCCGGGTCGCCTATCTTGCTTGTTTACCAAAGTACTTTAAAACCTTATAGTTAAATTCTATATATATAGGGCCATAAAATCCCCTAAGAGTGGGATAAGAAAAATTATCTAATCTTTAGATTTATTACCCTGCCAGTATCCCTTAAGCGGGCCTTTTTGTGTATGATTCCTACCTCTAGTTTTATCTTTATAGGCTCAAGTCAACCCTTCTCCAAAATTTGTGGGTTTATTTTCTTGGCTATTTGTGGGCTCGACTCAGTAGAGTCGCTAGCTAAGGACTAAGAAAGTCCTCGGTTTACCTCTTGTAAAACAATAAACAAGGGGAGCCCCTTTATTTAAAACTGAGTAACGAACTCCTTGGGATTTCTCTAAGGCAATTGCAGTGTCAAATATATATATATAGACAAGAACTTCTGCATAACCAAGACCCGTGTTTCTAATATTATAATAAGTGAAGCAAGAATTTTCTTTTATTAAAGGAGCCCCCATATGCTTTTCTGGTATATTCCTTGCTAGTTTTCTTGATGGACCAAAACCTTCTACTCTTCTACTGTATTTATAAAAAGCCAAAACCTATAGAAAACGTAGCTGAGTATCCTCCCCTATTCGAATACACACGTTAAGCTGAGTTTTGTCCGGAGCAAATTTCTTAGAGAAGAATCCCCTCGGCAGTGTCTTATAAAACTAGAGGTTTTAAAAGCTAGTATTTAAATTAAGTGGAATAGTTTCCTCAGTTATTCAAGGTTCTTGATATTTAACATTGAGAGAAAATCTTCCCTTACAAATCCCTTTGAGTGTTTAAGTTCTAATTTTACTTAGTAGATATTGACTCCTTAATTCTGTTAACTTTATCCGGGTTCAGTATCTCTTTCTTATAAAAATTCAATCTTTGTGCAATTACAAGGCAGAGTTCAGTAATCTTCCTTTCTTTTTATTTATATGATATGAAACTCCGGTAAAATAAAAGCAGGCAAACAAGAAAAAGACTCCGTATTTTCAATCATATCCTGAATAAATTTCCTGCAATTCCAGCTCCTTTTTAATACGGCGACTTTTTAGTAAATAGCCGTCCCTTTCATTTGGGTAATCAGTTCCGGATAATAACCCTTAAGTACACAGAAAAAGTGATAACAAGAATGTTACCTCGTCTAATATATACACTCCTTATCTCCTTTAAAGGGAAACTCCCCATTTCCTAGGATTCCTTGGGACTTAGAATCACTTTTCCAAATCCTTTATGTATAATTGCTTATTTATAAGTTTAGAAAGAAGCTGCAGAAGTAAAGAAGATTCTTGTATTCCTTAAGATAGATTGCTCCGATTAGAGGAACCTGGAAGTAGATACTCTCCTTTTTATACATTTTATAACTTTAAAACGTTAAATCCAAGAGTAAGATATAGACCTTTAGTTTTTCTAGTCTTAAGATTACCCTTCGTTCAGATTATTCTAGAGCGCTTCTTTCAAGCAAAGGGGCCCTCGTAGCTATTGAAAACGCAAAAATTTCTTATCGAGTCGAGAGAAAAATTAGCTCTAAAAAAGGGGTAGTATCCAAGTAACTTAATACAGCTATAAATCTAGTATCAAAACGTCGACTCTTCCTTTTTCCTTTAATATTATCGTCAAAAGGAACTCTAATTAATTGCCAAGCCAGATATTGCTAACAAATATTCTGTAACGCGAAGTAAAGAATCCCTAGCGCTGCTGAAGAGCCCTCAACTTCGTATATTTGTAGTAGAAGCTGAGCTTTAAGTTATAGTAGTAGCCTTTTCTATTTCCGGGTTAATTTGAGTTCGATCTACCTTAGGGTTGACTTTAGTTCCCATTCGTGAGAGGAAGGGTCGCGGATCCCTTTCAAAGCCGTTACTTTATTATCTTCCTTGCCGTAAAGGGAGCTCTTAGGGACTGGTGTTTATCCTTAAAGCGGGAGATTTACTAAATTTTGTTATTTAAAAAAAGACTAAACTCCTTTTTGAAATTTTGAATTAAAGGGACCACAGTATTCTCCATTTCGTAATAAGTTATTTTTTCCGAGTTAAGCCTGAGTCAACGGATTTAACTATCCCGACTTAGTTACGGAAAAACCCGCTACAAAACCCTTATAAAGTAAAGTTATAAAGCGTCTTAAGATGTCGAGAGTAAGAAAAAAGTAAATACAGAACTAGTTTCTGATTAGTTGTTTAAAATTCTTGTTTGATAATTTGTTGGTGTGCTTTATATTTAAAAGAACTCTAGAATACTTAATCAAAAAAATTCTTTCTTACCTTTGTAACTACCTCTAAATTAACTAATCCGGATTTTTAGTAAATTAGACTCTTATAAATAAGAAGTCAACTAGGATAGGAGCGTACCTCTTTGTATGTCTTTCGTTGAAGATTTTTTTCTAAGTCACCCTAAATTCCTGGTAAAAGGTAAAGCGGACTTCACGCTATATTCGTCAAAGTCCTGGAGGGGCTCCCCCTAGGAAGATTTTGAGTTAAACAAAAGGGGAGTTCCTCTTGGTTTAGGACACACCCAGGCTATACAATAAACTTATCCATAAATATAAGGATCCTCCTTAACGAAATACAAGAAACTAAGTCTCTAGCTTTGATAGATGAAAAGAGGCGAGGACTCCTATTCAAGGTAATACTACTAATTAAATAGAAAGCTTAATATACAAGATAAAACTTGCCTTTAGGAAGAATAGGAAGAACTAAGTCCTTGAAAACCCCAATTCACTTTTATTGTAACAAAATAAGCGGATCCTTTAGAGATACTAAGTTACTGGCAGAGAAAGACTTTGTGGTGAAGCTGTTTGGACCTACGACTGTAATGGCCCTTTTACTGTCTGAGGTATACAAGAGTCTCATTTTTTTGCAGAACGGACTGAAAGAACTATAACCGGGGATCTCTAATTCTTGTGCAGGAGCTTATGCTAATTCGAATAAGCTAGTAACTTGAGCCATTAGAGCTCATTTAGCAATTCTTTTTGTTATGGAGTGTTTCGGGAAGCTTGTTGATTAGAATAAGAAACGGATCTATAAATATCTTGTTGTTTCTACAGTAAATGCGATTCGAACTCAAGCCTCTACCCTCAATTATGAAATGTCGAGGTGTTTCCATGTCATAAGTAAATAAGGTATCGTCTCGCTAAAAAGCTATGGTAGATCTAAATTAAGGTCTAATTCAAAGTTATTCTATATTGGCGTTTGATGCTGTTCACACAAAGTTATCAGACTTCTTTTATTTTAAGGCTTACGGAGGATATCCAATAAATAAGTATAGAGTAACTTATCGTGTACTATAGTAAAAAAAAGTAGAACCAAGAGTATTTCCATCGTCAGAATTCAAGTTGTCATAGACAAGTAAAGAGAAGAATTTTTTTTAACGAAGTTGTTGTCATCCTTTATTCCCCTTCCCCCTGTTAAATTAAAGTATATAGAAGAAAAAAGAAAGAGGTATACTTCCAGTGATAAAGAATAGAGAAAATAGGTAAAGAACAAGAATGACTAATAAAGTTTCCAAAATAAAAACAACTCAAGGCCCTGAAGTAGACTCTGAGAGGCTGTACTAAACATAATAAAAAATCTTCAATTCTATTCTGGCGTATTTGTGTGCTGACTCAAGAAATAACTAGCAAAGGAAAGATTTAAAAACTTCCATAAACTCCTACTAAGAAAACCGGATTTCAGGGACCCTCGGGGTACCGGAGCCCTTCTCATATACATATTTAAACTAGGACAAGAGGAAGGAAAGCCTACTTGCAAAAGAGCTAGGCCTAGAGTTAAGCTATTATCGCCCCTCAATTCCTGGAAACTAAAACCTTTCTAATACGAGCTACTATACTATATAACATAACCTATAGAGATTTTGTAACACCGTATAGCGATACCCAGGAGCTTACCCTTTATTATATTATAGGCTTAATGACATCGAGAATCCGATTCGAGTAAGTGACTTACTCTCTATTAAGACCCGCCTTAAAAAACCAAAGAAGAAACCTTAAAATCCCTAAGAACTTCTCAAGAAAGACAAAGGGAAGTATAAGACACATAAAATGAGTCGAAAATCCCTATCCGCTAAGTTCCTGAGTTAGTAGCTCTTCCTTTGTAGGACCCCTTGTAAATCTAAAGAATAAGGTTTAGTCCTCTCTTTTAAAGCTATACTTCAGAGGAATTAAAACTCTCCCGTTTTTTACATACTCTGAAAACTTCAGTCTCTCCTTTCTTTTTATGAGTTGCAAGCTGACAAAGTCATTTGGTTCGCTTATAAAAGATACATAGCAAATCCTTTACACTATTACATTAGGCATTACCAGTTAAATTCTACCTAGGGGTAAGAGTACTTTATTTCTAGGGTAACCTTTAACCGAGTGGGTCTCTTTATTGGATTCCCCCTTTTTACCGAATAACTTTAGCGGGTAAAGTGAAACCTTGTTCTTTAAGATACCCCCTGAGTAGTTACGAGAAGCAATTCACACGAGTCTGGGGCTAGGATAGGCGTGTTGAATACGTAACTATAGATGTCTTTTTTATGTCAAAAAAAGGGGAGACCTTGCTTAAGAAATTTTAATGTTCTATATATCGATAACCGATCCTGGGATTTTTAAGAGTTTTCGGGATAAAATTCCTTCAATAGTGGGTTTGCGGGAATTCATTTGCTTAGTTATATATAACCCTCAAGCGTATTTTACCTTAGTATACAAAAAGCATAAGATCTTAACCTATCTCTATAGTTTTGAGTTTTGTGGCTCATCTTAGGTATTCTGTAAATGGTAAATTGCTACTTTTATTTTAAACAGCAAGGCTCCCCTTTTATAACTAAACCCGCGCCGAAACGGTTATGTTATGATAATGTAACCCTGTGTATTTTAGAGGATCTTGTACTCAAGGAATATCTACCCAATTCAGTCACTTAAGTCAAGATCCCTTTTGCTAGACAAACTCCTAAGGAATCCCACTTGTATACCAAGAGTGCTAAAATCTCTTTTACTATAGAGTAAAGAGAGAGATATGAATTTGATTTGTAGGAATTTAGAAGGAAAGCCTTTTTAATTAAAGCGCTACCCAACAACCCGACCTAGAAACTAGAAAGTGGTATTCTATCCTTCTTAGTTAATTGGCTGTTTTATGGGCGCACTTATTTTGCAAGAATCTTCTCTCTAACTAGCAAATGCATATAGTATTTTTGACCCAGATCTGATCGGTGGAATACCCTTTTCTATATGAGTTTAAGGATCTCGACATTTACTAAAACCCTATACCTATAGTTACGCTTTATATTTTCTTTTTTCTGCCTTTTTAGCCCCCCTCTCTTTTAAAAAGACTCGTGAGGTATCCCAAGGATCTGTTATTTGTAGAAGGGTTTAATAGAATGAGGAAAGGCTTTTTATTTTGATATACGAGACCCTAACTAACACTTTGTGATCCAAGCTTTTTTCAAAAAAGGAACACTTGTATCCTTAATTTTAGTTACAAAGTAATTTAAAGAGATCCTCGTAAGAGAAAATTGTCTAGAGAGCCGCCTACATATCATAGAGTAATAGAATAGGGCTCTTTATTTCGTTTTTAATTTAGCTGGAGAGGGAAATACTTGGGTGAGTATAGATAAGTCAAATATTCTTAGTGTGTACTAGAATGTACTTTATAGGTAGTAGTTTACGGAGCAAGTTTCTCTTTTCGAACAAATGTCTCTTGAAAAGAAGATAGCAGAGGTCTAAAAACTAGATTCCAGTTTATCTGGACTCGTCAAATCAGAGAGTTCATTTTTCCGATGTCAATACAAAAGAGATTTAATTTAACACGGGAAGCCCCTGTATTTGCAGTCCACAGTTGAGACTTCATAAAACTAAGGGACCTCGGCCTCTTTTTTACAGAATTGTATTTCACCGAAGAGTTGCCCTTGCGAGCCTTATCACTCAAGGTATATTGACTATATTTGATAAGACTACACCTGAAAATATGATTTATGAAATTAGGACTTTATTACTAGTAGAAGGGGTTCCCCTTTAACAAAAAATATACTGACTTGGACTAATGCCCTTTAGTTAACGCATTACTCAGGATTGAATCTACTCTAGTTAAGCAAACGCGTTCCCTCTAAAAGGCCCCCAAGTCCCTATTTACCCTGTTTTAAACGCTACTTACTTTTTTTAATTATTAATAGACAACAAGTTAAAATAGACTTATGTTTTAGACATATGATGGATATTTTAGTAACTAAACCTATGTCATTAAGGTAGGCCTAATCAAGTAATTCGAATAGGAGATACCGGCACTCCCTACCCGCAGTAAGTACTCAAAAAACTTAACCCAGAAAAGGGAACTCTTGCTGGAAGAAACTCTTGTTAGAATATCTAAAGTAATTGGAAGGTTACTCACTGCTGTACGGCAATAAGCAAGAACCTCCTTTTTGTGGCACCTAGGTGCTTTATTTTAAGGGATAGTTTAGAGAGTCCCTGTTTTAGTACTTAAGGTTTTTTTTACAAATTTTGTTGTGCACTGTTTTATATTCCAAGTTTTTCAGGCGCTGAATTAAAAGGAAAAGTCTAGGGCATAAGAGTACAGGTTATATGTAAGGGGGCACTCATAAAAAAGAAAATAGGGTAAGGATGTTTCCTAACTAATAGTACTAAGGCGAGTAGGCATCTAATAAAAGAACTTTTAGGGGTTTCTATTGTTATATATAAAGCCCTTCTCCGTTAGTAATGGAAAAAGCTAGAGGAGGCTTAGTAAGCGCCCTAACATAATGAAAGAAAACTAAGGCAAGCTCCGGGATAGCTATAATGCATTTTCCAGGGCTTTTTGAAATTGCTTAAAAGTTTTAGTTTATTCTTGAATTTATATAAAGTATAGCTCTTAAGGAAGTTAGAAATATGAAAAAGTAGCTGTTGGTTAGAAGGTATTCATGTTCTATTAAAGACTACTCTGCCCTTCCTCGTCGGGAACATGGACTTACCTATTCATTTTGAGTTAAGGGGCAGGGTTATTCCTGCAGTGCAGTACTTGTTAACATGCTGCCCTCCCCATTTAAATTGTAGACATAAATTTTTCCTTAAAAGCTTTCCGAAAAGGGAGCATCTCGAGTATTGTATTTTAGAAACTAAACCAATAAAAGTCTTATAATTTAATTGAACCCTATTGCTTGCCCGTGAAACCCCCTATTCCGTAATGGGTATCCTATAATTGGAAAACGGGACTAAGTTATCATAGAATCTCCCTTACACTTCTAGAGGCTTCCAGACATTTTTCTAGTCTCTCAATCAGATTGGTTTGACTCTGACTTCTAAAAGTGAGGAAATTACGGATAAGTATCCAATTTATATCTTAAAAATCTTTGTTAAGGTCTTTTTTTATTTTGTAAGGCTGTCCTCAGCTAAAAAGACTATAAATAAAAAGGGGTCTTTGTCCTATTTTTATAGGTTGTACCCATAAATGAAAATCTAATGGGAGCGCCCCTTTCAAAGAGGTTAAGAAAGAACCTCTCTTAATGTTACGTAGGAAGTTTTTACCCGGTTTTAATATACATATAGCTTTAACTCAGCTTACAAGCCTTTCTCTCTTTGAGAAAGTTTCGTTTAGCATTAATAAGGTAGGTCTATAGCATAGTTACTTGTATAGATATATTATAGCTACATTACAGGGCCCCCGCTAACAAGTTATACTTATGGACAGGCTTTTAGAGCTTATTTCACATAAAACAAGAAATAAGAATTGAAGAAAAAGAGGATATTTTACTCTTATAGAAATTTAAGGAGCTTGCGAAATACTTGTATAAAAGTTTTGAGTTATACCGCACAACTATATTACACTAATAAAATACTAGATTTTCCCTAGAGCATTCGTTAATATAAGGGAAAGCCTATAACCCAAGTTTAGTTCTAAATTAAATATAAAGAATCCGCGAAAATGCTCTAGAATTAGAGTCTTTTGCTTATCTACTGTAAGAGCTGTACTGCCGGCAGGAGTCCTTGCGCAGCATCCATATAGCTATAGATCGCTCAAAAAGGCCTTAACCTCCATGCATATAGTAAAAAGAGTGTAGCCGTAAGTAGGATCCAATAGGAAAGGAGTCCCTTTATGGACCTCTGTAATCGAAACTTGAGTGCCCATCCTTTTATAAGTCTTGTGGTACCTAGATTCGACTCTCGTGTAGCAAAGGGCCTTAGAAAACCCAAGAACTTTTATTTAGTTAAGTCTAAAAAAAGAATGACTTACAAATGCTTTGAGCTGGGAGCTCCTTAAGTAACAAATTTTTAATAGAGTAGTACCGAAGTCAAAATAAGGGGTAGTTTTTTAGCAGGGGTTTACTTATATAAGCGGACCCTTTAGTTTTCTTTATAATGTATTTAGGGGCTGGTAACAAAACGCGCAATTTAGGGGATAAGTCCTTAACAAAGGAAACCTTCAGGTTTAGCCTATCCTTTTTTTATAAGACTACTCTCGCTCTGAATTTCCGTTAAACAAAGTGAATCCGGTAGGATATGAATATCTAAAGGGTATCTTGCTAAACTAAGAGTTCAGTGGTGGATCTTAGTCTCCTCTTTCTTTCTGTGGTATAGAATCTCGACCCGGTTTTGTCGTTAACAATTTTAGTTAGGAGGTTCGGTAAGATATATGAGTAAAGAGCATCCCCACTCTGTTCACAAGATTAAAAAGTTGTACCTTGTTTTACAAGACAGGTAAGAGAGGTATACAAAAGAAACCTGTTTTACATTAAAGGCCAGCCTATTTAATTAACTACAAATATTCTATAAAATAACACCAAGACAAGAAGGGGTACAAAATATTTGTATAGCCCCTAGACTTTCCACAACTTTTACCATAATGCTTGTGAATTCTTCGAAGAATATGCTATTGAATGGTAGAGACGCACTATTTCGGGTATTTCTCTTGAAAAAGGGGGCCTCTTGTTGAGTATAAACTGCCGGAAGCTTCCTTTTTACCCTTAAGCCCCTCTAACTTCTAACTGGGGTACCTGACAAGTCCGGTTGGATTTGCGGATAGAAAGATATCAAAAAGTTATTTTACAGAAGTTATATAAGCTAAAGGTATACCTCTTCAAAATGTTTGTTATTTATAGGGTTAAAACTTCAAATGTATCTAATGTCAATCACAATTATTAAACTGTAAACAATTGACAGCACTCTTTTATGAGCTCTTCCCTACTAAAAAATTCAAATCATCAGTCCAGTAAAGCTTATATATACAGCTCTATACTTTTAAGAAATACCAAAGCTCTCAAAACCTAAAGGGACAGACTAAGCGGATAGCTGGTCTTAAGGTATCCGCAAACTTTCGGAGCAGTATTCTGCGTTCTTAGGCAGTTATAGACTTCTTCTTGGGCCTGATAAATACCAAGTCCCTAAGCTTTTTACTACTTTATAAAAGTGTTGCTATGATATTACAGAATACCCAATCTTTCTTCTTACATGGGCGCTCCTGGCAAAAGGTTTTATAACTGACCTAGCAATAGGAGTAAGTTTCGTACTTCAATTAAAGAAGAAAGATGAAGCACCGTATACTCTAAATAAAGTCTAAAAATTCTAGCTCCTCTTAGTTGATCAGGTACTAGATCCTTACTTAATAGGAGTACAGTATACAAAATACAAAAAACCCTGCGGAAAGCCCTAGCTCTATAAGGAGTTGGAAGGTTTAGTAATTCCGGTAGATACTCTATCAAGGAGCTTGAGCAGATATAAAAAAAGGAATTCTGAGTTATAAGGAGCCCCTTTTATTACATAATTATTAATTCTTTTATATTCCTTGTAGGGTAATATAAAATTTTGTGTTAAAGTCACAGGTTAAATGTATAGGTTCAAAAGATTCTGTAAAAGGCTTATACTCATTATCTACAAGTATTAATATATTTAATAAGAAAATCTCAGTAAAAAAAAGGCTTAACTGAATTTGGAAGGAAAAGAGCCCTTACTTCTACTGTCCTTTTACCGCGGATTCCCTTTAGCTTTAGAAGCTTTAAATCCCGATCTGCAAATGGCTCACTATAGTAAATGAAAAGTTTACAAAGTTAGGAGTATTGTATAGGATTCCTTTTCTTAAGCCCTTTTTTGTACCTAATATAAGAATAGGTGACACAGTGATATTTAATATTCTATGCTAGCTTGTGCTTGAATCTTTAGGAATGTGCTAATCAACCTATTTTACTTGCCTTGTTAAAAACCCCTTATGGAGCTGCTGATGAAGGGAGGCCCCACAACTTTTATACTAAACGCCTTCCCGCATCTCGAAAGGATCTAAATATGTACTCTCAGTAGAACCATAAAAATCCTACTCAGCCTTAGATTAGTGTTTAGAATTTCTAGTGAACACTTTTGTAGTAGTGTCCTCCTTTTACCTGTTAGCATCAATGTCTAACTCAACGGGATTCCTTTTAATTAAAAAGAATAAGCGTAGTGGAATTTTTCAAAAAGAGATAAGGTGAATTTACTAGGTTAAGGAAGGGGTCCCGTCTTCTTCGTCTTTTTAACTAAAGATTAGTTTTTTGTAACCAGGTATAAAGTTTTTAGTATAACTTAACATAAAGTGGATTTCAAATCACTATATCTATTGCATAGCGATTAATTCGTCAATAAACTCATAAATATCCGAGCTAAATCACGATTCGAGCTACTAGAAAAAGGTAAAGGAATAAAGGCTGTACAGTATATATTTTTGCCAGTGCCGCATCAAGGGCTTCTTCCAGGAGCTCCCTACTTGTTGAATTGCAGAATACACAGTAACCCTATAAGACAGAGGCTTTTGGCAGGAAAGACACTGGGGAATACTGAATAGAAGGAATGAGTTCAAGTCCCATAGAATATACTACAGGAGCATCGCTTCCTATTAAACTTTTTAATTTCAATAAAAACTAAAGATAACGAGTGTCCAGATTCATTAGAACAAAACAATATTATCTAGAATAGCTTTTTTTATCACCTGTTTAGCTACCCTTTAAAGCGATCCTTTTGCCTATTCTAAGGAATTCCCGTTAAAGTTTCACACAAGAAAAGGTCTTTTTCTTAAGAAATTAGCCCCCTAGCTAGGATGATTTTAGACAAGTAAAGCGGTTTCTATTATTCGAATTTATGCTAAGGTAATGTAATTAAGGAGAGTTATCTTTCTAAGTCTTAGAAGTGCTCTGGGACTTGAACTCTTGTCTTACTTTTTCCGCTTAACAGGAACCCCTTGACTTTTTCTTCTTAGCCTTCTTAAATTTTGACTTTGTTTTATAGCAAGAAAGCTGCGACTAATAGAAATCCTTTGCGTCGATCCTAAGGACTTAATCCTTAGAGCTGAAAATAGAAGGAAAATGCACGAAATTTATAGAAATGTATACTCTACTTTATGGGTCTTTTACTTCTTTGCCTGGGGATTCCCCTATTGACAAGGAGCAACACCTAAATGCTCACACTGACATAAGCTTTAGTACAAAATTACAGAAAGAGACGCCTAGCGCCGTATTATTTGCTTCCATTTAAGGAGTTCTATTTTGTTAGCTCAGAAGCCCTATACTTGTTACCCCAAGGAAACTCCCGTATATATAACTTGAGAATTAAGGATCCCGCGGGTCAAAAGGAGCTCTCCAAGGATGAAGAGTCACTTCGTATATAAATAGCTAGAGCTTTTCTATACATTACTAGGGTATTCCAAAGTGCCCCGTTTTTGCAGGAATTCCGAAAAGGGGAGAAGTTTAATATAAGAACTCTTATTATAAAAACGCTTCCTTTAGCAGTTTATGATCCCGTATTCATAAACATAAACAAAATAGAGAACAGGAGAAAAAGGGGTCTAAAATAGAATTAAGGGGTCCTTTAAAAGCCCAGGGAATCTTGTAGTTGCAAGTCAAGCTATAACTCGCCCTAATAAGTAAGAAGAGTGCAGATATTGCGATATGCCTGCCTAACCTAAAAAGAAATTCTTGTTTAATTGGATCAAGTTAGCAAGGAATCCCTCTAAAGTTTAGTGGGGTTAGTCTAAAATTTAAAAACGTACTGATAACCCAGCGCTCTTTTAATCTTCTGAATAATCCGAGTCCCTGGAGTATCCCTATATTCTTTAGCTTGGAAGTAAAGAAATCTTGCGGTTGAAGTAAAATTAAAATACGGGTTGTATCCTTTTAATTTGTTACAATAAGAGTACCAAAAAAGGTCAGCCTTTACTAAGTCGTCCTCTTTATTTTAACCTCGCGGATAGTTTTAAAGTATCATAACACATTAGTATCTTTAAAATTAGACTTACCTAACTTTTGTAATACCTGTCTTCTGTAACTCCTTTCTCTTGTAAAACAAGTATTCGGTATTCTTTTTATAAACTTTCTTGCGCCCAGGTTCCCGGGAGCTACTAATAAAGAAATTTGACATTTCCTGCCTTTATAAATATAAAGAACACTTCTTTTAGACGTTATCTTGGATTAGCCTATCTCTGTTTAGTAAACTTGTACTTGGAAAAGGCCCTTCCTTAATTAATAACTAAAATCTGAGTTTTTCCTGGGTTTAAATTTGTAATACCCTTCTTGGGAATGCCCAATGCCCTATTATCTTCGTTATTTGAAACCAGAATTCCTAGTGCCCGCCGCCAGACTTTCTTTATTTCCATCCCTTGTATTTAGTAGAGGCTCTACTTACTTATAAATAGAAACTCTTAACCCCTGAAAACAGGGTGCTCTTAGTCCTTATATTCCTGTAATTACTTTTTTTACCAAGTCCGAGAGCTCTTATTGTTGTTACTTTCGACCCTTAACCTCTTCCAAAAGATTTAAAGGAGGGGTGCTGACTCAGTTATTTGTCTAATTCTACCCTGTTCTGTAAAAGAAAGAAAAATTTTCCTAAGAGGTTAAAGATGTTTCCGATGTAACAGTTTCTACCTCGACCGAAGTTAGGGGGGTTATAGGCTTTTACTCGAAGCCCCTGTAATAAAAAGATTAGAAACCTCAGGAGACCCTTTCGAGAACCCAAAAAAGAAAAGGGTATTCTATAGAAAAAGCCTTAAGAGGACCCCCTTATTAGAGGCCCTATTTCTACAGCCAACCTTAGTCTTTAGATCCGTAGTTGTTGGGCGCCATAGTGTATGTATGCGTATTCAAACAACTATGGTAAGTTAACCCCCTTTACGTTACTGTCGGTAGGGCAGACTTACTCCAAACCCATCTAAGGCTCCTCTATAACGATAAAAGCAAAATAAAATGAGGTGCGACAGCCCTTAAACCAAAACAACTCTCTATACGTATCTATCTTATAAACTCTATTCCATAAGTATCTAATGACTACAAGAGGAATAGACTATAACTATAAGTAAGAGTAATACAACTACAATAGATAACTATAAGAACTATAGATACATTACTATTACTATAACTACTAATAAGATACTTCCTTATAAATATACAGATAAGACAATAGCTACAATAGGTAATGTAATTAAGCCCCGTATCCCAGGTTATAAGTCATATCCATAAGAAGAGTTTATCGACGGGTATAGCCCATAAGAAAGCTATCAGTATACTCAGGATACAGACTAAAAAGAAACAGATTAAGAAGATAGCTATGATACAGAATAGAAAAGGAAAGGAAGTCAAGTCAACAGAAAGCAAACAAGTAAAGTTAAGTCAAGGTTAGTAGGTGGGGGTTATAGTGCAAGTCAGTATACCTAATAATTACCTACAACCTGAACCTCCCTTCGTTTCCCTTCAGTTGGTAGGAGAGAGATATATAATGTACCGCTTAAGGCTCCACCCTCCTTACTGATAAACCCAGAGAGCAAGAGGAAGACTAAAGAAACAAAAACAAGGAAACTACTCTATGTTTAGGTGCGATAGCCCTAGGACCCCAAGTATAAAACTGTAAGAATGTCCTAAACAACAAGAAATCTACTACTATATCTATTAGAAACTCTATCCTATCTATTATACTCTTATTATAAATTAACTAGATAGAGTTATAAAGAACTTTAGATACATATTACAAAACTACTATAAAACTATCTATTACTGTCTAATATTCATATATTTTTAAGGGGTATACAAGGACTCTAAACTATTCTACTTTCTACTATATACTAGTACTTCTTTACTTTTTAGATAGGGGATACAGGTATAGCTCTCACGAAAGGCCTGGCTCATAAGAAATCAGGATATAGACTCTAGCTCTTAGAAGAAGTTAGCTACAAAAGTCGATAAGAAAGGGATTAAATGCAGGCAAGTGAAGTTGCAGTTGTTGTTGGTCTTGCGGTTGCCTATACTCTAATACTACATGAGTTAACCTTCCTCCGCTATGCTACAGTCGGGAAAAAGGTCTTTCTCTCTATTCCTTAAGGTTATACTCTTTTAATGATAAGAACAGAAGGCAAGAGTTATTATCCCTTAACAACTAGTACTACACTAGTATACTTTTGATTACATCTAATAAAAAACACAAGTAAACAATCTAAAAACGACTGTAACTACTAAAGAAGACAATAAGTGGTATAGCTCCTTATAACAAGAAGAGTAGTATGCAGAGACTAAAGCTCATAAGATACGGATAGTAGTAACAAAGTAACAAAGCGGAGATACGGGTTATGAAAGATACAAAAACAAGGTAATAAGCAACTAAGTAGTTGGTGGGTGCTATAGTGTATCCTGTATATTTATTAAACTATCTAATACTACGCATTACCTCTCTTGCGTTCTGGTCGGTAAGAAGGACCTATTCTCTATAAAGGGTACTGCCCTCCTTAACGATAAGCACAAGGGGCGGGAGGAAGATAGACCTTAATGTACTTAAATCCATTAGCTAATAACAATAGGAATAAGTAGAAAATCTTAGTCGAGGCTGCAAGAATATAAGACTAGCTGCGGGTACTGGTAACAAGGTTATGAACAAAGAAGCAAGAATTTTAAGGGGTTGGAGATTTCTTAGTTGTTTTGGTTTTTCATTTGTAAGCAGGGGAGCCTCGTAAAAAGAAAAAGGGAGGAATACTGACATACAAAGGAAAAAACCCTTTTTGGTGGATAAATTAATTCCTGTTTTAGGGCATGTAAATGATCTTACAATCGGTTCCCTCATATTCCTATCCTATAAGATAGAGTTTCTCTGTTCTTAGTTATTGTTTTAGTAACGTCTTTCCTAAAAGGGTTTCCTTTTTTTATAGTAGAATTCCTGAATTACAGTTTGGGCTAGGTCAAGAAAAAGTTTTATAGGATGGCCTTTGAACCTACGCCCTACCTTTTTGGTTAAAGTTTTTTTGGATTTTTAAAGAACTGAAGCTAAACAACGTGTTTCCAGTTAAGAGCATAGAAAGAAATTTTTAAAAACGAGATTTTTGGTTATAAGGTATGACTGTTCTATCAAATAGTATAATGAGTTACCTTTCCTTCCTCCGCTACTGTCAGGAAGGAGAATGTATAATGAATCCCTCTAGCTCCTCTAAATGTCAATAACAACTAAGACAAGATAAATCTTGCCTTAACAACAAAGAATCTATACTTATCTATAAAATGACTAAACTACTAGACTCTCTATCTATTAAACTTATTCCCAGTATTCCATTACTAACAAAAAAAAGATAATAATAAAAAAACAAATAGAATGAGAATAGAAAGACAATACTAAACTGATATAATAGAAACTACTATAAGAATACTCAAACTACTTCCTCTTACTATAGAATACTAAATAGCTACAAAAGGAATCCCCTACTTCCCTTACTAATTCTCTTAACTAACAGGCTAGGTACATTCTCGTGCTTCTCCTGTTGTGCCTCCTTCTCTTGTTAATAAAATCTAAATCTAGATACAAATACAGAATACAAAGATAAGAGTATAAAAACAAATAAGAAGTCAAAGCAAGTAAGTAAAGAAAGCAGTGGTGGGGGTATAGCGTATCCATACGTATTCATTAAACTATATTACCTTAACCTCCTTTACTACGTACCAGTCGGTAAGAGCTATCCAGTATCTCTAAGCAAGCTTACCTCCTTAATGATTAAAAAAGGGGAACATGAGGTCTTATCCGTTAACAACTATACAAAAAGGAAACTCTCCTACTCTTACTACTATCTATATTATATTTAAGTAATACAATAACTACAAGGAATACTATACTGCTTACTCTCTTATGTGAATAGTAAGAGAATAGGTACAGGCTGCAATAGGAGTCTAGCAACAGTAGGGGCTACAGAAGATATTATAGCTGTTAAGAAGTAAGTTAATAAGCGGGGCGCTATAAAATATTTAAGAGATCTGGCTAAAGTTCTTTTTCTTTTTTAAAGTCTGCTTTTGTATTCCTTTGATTTTAAGTTTCCTTTTTTGGATAATTTAGGGGATAAAGGGCTTGCTTTAATAAGGAGTTTCCGGTTTTTGAGTCTAAATAAAAGAGGTTTCTTAAGAGTAAGAGTGTGCAGAATATAGGTGAAACAAGAGGTATAGGTATCGAAGATAGATAAGGATGTTTTTCCTTATGAATTTCTAAAGCTAAAGAAAGATAAGGAATTCCTAATAAATAAAGGGAAAAGGAAGAAAGGTTCCAACTAATGAGTTAGGGAATAAAGAAGACAAAGTCTATACTAAACTATACTAAATAGACTTTAAAGGGTAATCCTAAACCTTCTTCCGCTAGAGTCCTAGGAATTTTATAGAGGTTTTTTTTAGTTGCTATTTTGTCTCTTTTTAAAATCAAAGTGGGGGGTCCGCTTACCTTTTCACGGAACCCTATTTAAGGGATTCCTGAGCAACGGTTTGCCCCTTTTTACTGGAGCTTTCGCTACTTTTTGATATTGTTTAGACCCTGGGTTCTTTTATAATAGGGTTTTTAAAGTACCGCAGTTCAGGGGTCCTTTTCTGCGAGACCAAAGCCTTTTGACACCTACGGGGGCTCTAAACTATACTATCAGCTAGTATTTCAATTCCTATTGATAAGAATTACAAAGTAGTATAGTGTGTTTTGGTCTTATTGCACCCTGTAAGAATTGAACTTACGGCATCGGGTGTAGCTCCAAGTGTTCTACCGAGCTGAACTAAAAAGACTTAATACAAGGGTATTCCTATATAATATAAACTGGCATAAATAAAGTCCAAGGCGAAAATCTGCACTTAAATTGAGTTAGAATAAAATTTCTTGAGAGTGGTGGTTGAGGCAGAGCTTCTCTATTCACTGCTTCTGTATTTGTACTAAATTCTTTGAGTTATAAACGGGTCCCTTAGTGTAAAGTTGACTATCTATAAACTATCATACATAAACCTCCCTCACTAACGTCTCAGCCGGTAAGAGTAACACTATCTAATCACTCCAGGGCACTCCTCCCTTTGTCAATAACTACAGAAACAAGAGGGATTTTACCTTACTAAGAATAGAACAACGAATACAATTAGAGCAAAGGAATTTCAAAAAGTTTACAGGTTATTAAGGGATTCCAGGAACTCCAAGCAACCTTTTCGGGTAAATTAAAGGCGACGAAGTCTTGGTAAGTGGATTTTAAGCAGGGATTTACGGGGTAGTTATAGGGTCTACTAAAAGAAAATGGAAATGAATTTAGTCCTTTTAGAGGCCTCAATCATTCCTGTTTCAACAAAAAAAATGCTTTAGGTTTTACAAGAGAAGTACTTTTTTTAAGTAAAGTGGAAAGCCTTTGCTGTTGTTGGTTATAACGTAAGCAGGATATTCAATACACTATCTTAGATAAGCTCCCCCGGGCACCCCTGTGGTCGGTAACTTGAACCCCTTCCCTACTATAAAACTCTAAAGGGTTTTATCCTCCTTAACCTTAACGATAAAAGCAAAGTACAAGAGGTATTATCCTTAGATTATGAATACATTTAAACAAGTCAAACAAGGAATAAGAATAAACAAATAAACCTTTTTTCCTGGCGTATTATCTAATTTTGTTCCTCGAAAAATTTCTTTTATGTAAAAAGTACAAAACTTAAAGTCTATATCTTACTAAGTATTTAAGTAAGGAACGAGCCCTTACTTCCGTTCTGATAAACTAAAGGTTGAAAGACAAATACCAGAAGATAACACCAAAAGTCTTCCGAAAATCTTATACCCCCCAGGACCTTTGATTATACAAAGTTTGAATATTCTGTAATTGCGTATTTCGTAGTATAAGAATTAATAGAAATGTTTTCATATAGAGCGCTTTTTTATAACTCAAACTCAAATGCCTTTAGTAAATATTTGACTTAGGAAATCAAAGTTAAGAAAGCTGTAGTTCAGGCCAGGGAATATATCAATAATCAGGGGGGTTTAGTATTTCTATAATAAAAAGAATAGCTCTAGTTAAGAGGGTTCCCACTAGCGGAAGCTTAGTTAAGGGAGCCCCGAAAAAGCTATAAGAGTCCGTGGATAAGTAAGGTTTAAGAATAGTCAAATATCAGTATAAAGTATGAGGGATTCCCTTTAAAGTAAATAGAGTCTACTTTTTTATATTCCTTTAGGCTCATTTTTTAGGAAAATCTAAGGGAAACGCTGCTACTTGGTGATAAATCGAAGCCGTTTTGCTTCCAAAAAAGGGGGTCCTAGCGGCTCGCAATGAAAGAAAAGATACCCAACCTACAACCAGCACATATTCTCGTAGTCAAAAGATTCATGACAAAATAATAAGGAATTTCTCTGGATTTTTGCTAAATAAGATTTCGTGAACGCTCCTGACCCGATTCTAAGGTCCCATTAAAATGACTTAGTAGAGAGAGTTACCAATCACTTTATATCAAGCTTTCTAGACTTTTTAGGTTTTTATAGAGTATAGTCGCAAACAGCTCAATAGTGTTAAAGTTTTCTCTACTGATTATTGTATATTAATTTGCCCCGACTCACTTTCCTTGGCGATTAGGACTAGATGCAACTAATTTCTGTAGATAGGGTTTTTCTTAACAAGGCTTTATACTCAGCTGTTAGGTATTTTTAAAGCGCATACCTTTTCGATAGTAGTTAGTCTAGCTTCCTCGTTTAGATTCATTACCCGTCTCCTGTTCTTGAATAAGGGAACCTCTCTTAAGTTAGAATCTTTTTTTACGCCTAAATTCTTTTATTTGAATATAGAGAGTTAAAAATGGAAAGTACTAAACTTTTTCTCAAACAATCTATACGTACCACTATATAAAATCTGAAAAATAGATGACCTCAGCACTTTACTCAATTCCTCGTCTAAGTTTGGAGCTTTACTAAAGTGTTTTAAAATCCTTATTATATCTAGAGCGGAAAACAAGTAAACTTCAGGAACAAGATACAGATACAAATGTAGAACGGAGGTTTCTTTACTTAGAGGGTTAAGATTTCTATAAAAAAGGAAGAGAATTTTTTGTGTAGTGACTGTGTGCCTTAGCTTCCCCCGGCTTTAGTGGCTAATTACTAAAGCGAAAAAGGGATACCTTCTCCATTAGGTAAATTCTGACTAGTAGTTAAAATACCGGGTACTCTTCTTCGAGAGCTCGAACAAAATAGACCACTATTATAACTTCCCATTTCCAGGATTTCTAGCTTTTATTCTTTAATATTCGCTTTTTAATGAGGAAATTAGGACTAAACTCTAAACCTCGTTTATAATTAAACAGGAACTGCCCGAGATACCTAAGATTAGCTTTCTCACGAGAAAAACCCCTAAAACTAAAAGATATATAAAGTATAAAGCTAGAGACTCTTTTTATTATTACCTTTATAAGTATTCTTATAAACGAAACCCTCAGTAAATCCTTAAAACGTAGTAGGGGACTGTATGACTGGGTATTCAAGTTAAAGCTCGCTAAAAAGCCTTTACAAAGAATTCAAAATTTAGGTACTCCTTTTTTAATATCTAGAAGGAGTTTATTCACTTTAAAGATAGCTGGGTTTTTAACTCTACTAGTTTTATGCTAATGCTAAGAGAATCAGATTTTTATGCAATTCGTTTTTGTATTGTAGGCGGGTCTGTTATAAAGAGGAGCTCTTATAGGGCTTTTAGTTAGTAACTCACAAGTGTACAATTCTGTAGAGGAGAGGTAAAGATTAAAACCTGGTTACTTTATAAAAAGAGTGTAGTAAAGAAACCCTAAGAGTATCCCTGAGCTTTAAAGCAATCTTATCTTAGGATTGAGTGGAGCATCCCAGCATCTATTTTTTTGTTCTGACACGCCTCTTTTTAAAGATTAAACAGCAGCTAAGACTTCAAAATAATTCTGATAAGTAAAAAGTATACTCTTCGAGGTACTAAAAATAGAACTCTGGAGAAACATAAGGACTCCCCTTAGGAGAAGAATAAAAAACCTAGGTAGTAGCATACTTATCCATAAAAGGAAGAGTTATAAAGTTCCTCGTACCCAACTAAAGAGAAAGAGTCCGGGTTGCCGGGTTATTAGTTCTTTTTGTACCTCATCTTTTTACATTAAATTTCCAAAAGGTCTAGCACTCCTGCTGTATCCAAGGCTATCGCTAGAAAGGCTCCATTACTTACTTATGTACAGAAATTCTATTCAAGGGAGCCCCTTTTACACTTGCTTTGATAGCTTTTACTTTGTTTTGGGTTCCTTTGACAAAAAATTTCAATACAAGAATAGAATAAATTACCCCTTTATAAGAGAGGATTCTTAATACCGGGACTTAAACATTATAGGATTTACTCAGAAGCACTTGTACGTAGTAACTTATCTAAAACTCTAAAAAAGACATACTATCTATGGAAGCATACACTATTTGAATTCAAATTCTGTATATCCCTCAATCCTTTCTGCTGTTACGGGTAGTTACAAGAGTTAAGTGCAGTGCGGTGTAACTGAACACAAAGCTAAAAGGGCTTCTCCTACTGCTTTACTTGCTATGGTTATAGGTTTTGCGGTAATCCTTAATCCTTTGTATATAAGTCTGAATCTTACCTTTCCTCGTAATTATCGAGTAAATAAAAGTCTAATTAACCTTATACATAACATAAAATTTTGTTTGATCTAACAATACCAAAAAAACCCCAGGTGTTATACCGAATAAGTCGTCTTGTGTATACTATAATATTAATTAAGGCATCCCGTTGATAAGAAAAACCCAACTTCTTTCCTCGAGCTTGAAAGCCCTTTACTTATCTACTTGCAAAAAAGGCTTAAATATATCCCTATTAATTACTTACGCTGGGCTCGTATCTGATGAAAAAGAAGAAAATTACCAGGATATCCCTTAAGAGAGGTATATCTGAACAAAGATAGTGTTTATGAGTTTCTTTTTTAAGTTTTTTTAACAGTAGAACAATGCAGGAGTCCTTTTTCTATTTGACCACTTTATCATTTTTTGCTTTTCTCAAATTGTTTATAATATCCAGTCGAAGTCCTTCAAAAGGAATAAAGTAAGGGGAAAATCTATGTCTCACTATGTCTCAAAATAGACTCGCTTGCTCAACTACCTTGTGGAAAAGAAAGTCTAAGTTTTAAGTGTACTAAATTTCATTTTGGATTTTCTAAGGATAATGCCAGAGAAGTGCGAGGAGGCATAGGGGCTCCTTAAAAGAAGAGTTTCTGAAACCCAATATTGAATTATCGGTAAGCCTCTGCTTCCTACACTTCCCTCCCTTATAGTTAACCTTTAAACTTTTTAGGAACTGTCTACAGTAGTGAGAGCTTCCAATTATTCCTTGCCCTGGAATTGAAATCTACTGTTCCAGAGCCTTACTATTATATGGAATTCTTGTGTTTAGCAGAACTTGCAGTTATATTTAATTAGACTCTCCGAAGTGCTCCGCCGGGGTTAAAACTAAATCAATCTGATAAGATACGTTGGTTGACACTCTTATTAAAAAACGACTCTGGGGACTCCCTTTCCTTTTAGTCTAAATAGCGGGAGCGTATACTTGGTAAGGTAGACTAAAGTTTATGATAGACCCCAAAAAGGACTCTCCTAGAAAAGGGGTACCCGAAGTTAACCCGTACTTTTCCAGGTTCTTCACTTTTAACGAAATTAAGAGAGTCTAAAACTTTTCCATTTATCTATCAGGAATTCCCCTTTCTTTTTTAGTGTATGACTTTTAGCTAAATTTCTTTCAAAAGAACTTTCAGTAGAATATTCAAATAGAAACTTAACACTTGCTCAACTTTTTGGGGTACTCCTTTACAGGGTTTTATTCCTCTTAGAATGATAATGAGAGATATTATGATGTTGCTCTACCTATTTGTTGTAACTACCAAACCGGGCGAAGTTCTTACTGCTAATGTTAAATGTCCCGCGGGTAAAAGCTTTTTTCTATTCTGTTGCCGAACCTGCGATACAATACGCTTTTGGTTGTGTGCGTTAGCAAAAACTATATAGTGTCTCTAAGACAACGACTTATTGCTTGTAGTATGGGCCCCTTATCTTCTATTATTTACTTCTTCTAGAACAAAGAGAGTCCCTTTATACTACCTGTAACCCTATATCTTTTCAGTCAAAGCTTTTAGAATCCTATAGGTAATGTAATTAATTCTTAACTTTTGACTCCAAATTTCAGAAGCTCAGGCCAATAGTACACACAATATCCTAATAGAGAAACGCATTCTAACCCGTTTTTAGATTAAAAATACTGAATCCATCAAATCAAAATTCCATTAATATGAGTTCCTTTGAGCAAGTGTATATCCTTTTCATTTACTAACACTAGATACCTTTAACAGTCGAGGCAATTCAAAATTTTGGGGATAAGATTTGTCAGGATTGCCTTTTTGCCTGCTTTTTCTAAAAGGGTCTTGTCTATAGGTTAGTCAAAAAAAAGACAACGCTGTAGCTATTGGTATTCCTATGGAAGTAATTGCTTGTGCAGTGAGAATTTCTCGTTCTTGGTCAACTCTCTTGAGATCAATGAATGTATCACATCATTTTATACCGGATTTTCCTTTTTAGTATAGCAATCGGAAATTCTATGACATGTATATAAATTAAAAGGAGTCCTCCAAAGCACCCTATTTCATGTGTCACAGTTTTTTTACTTAAAGTTTCCCACTAGGGTCTATAATAGAAGGATTTATTCAAATTTAAGTTCTTAGAAAATTTTAATGCTACAAGTAATTATAAGAGGCAAGATGCCTATACTCTAACCTGCAATGCTATGAAAAGCAATTAAGGGACTCCACTTTTGGCTTTCAAAAGTTCAAAATTCTCAAGGGAGAGTATAAAGAAAACAAGACTGCCCCAGAATATTTTGAGAAAGGGGTTTGGGTTTCTAGTTTATGCTATATGGTTGTGAATCCAGCGGGTTATAACTTTGACTTTTGTCAACTCTTACCAAACGGGGTAATTTCCTTTTGCAGTTATTACCAGATATGCTTTAAAAGACTCCAGTCGATAAAACGGTTAACTTAAGAAAGAGTACCTAAAAAGAAACTTATATGTTGTGCCCCATATTTTAAAGGAAGTCCTAAATCTGGGTTGTCCTATGTCGCTAAATAAGCATAAGCATTACTCAAGGAATTCCCCTAAGACTTTGTTTATAGTTATAGTAACTTTATCTAAGTAAAGTACTTTATTATATATGCAAAATAAGTTTCTTTGTACCAGGTATATTTAACCAGAAATTGTACTTGAATTTATAGATTTACATGTGTTTTTTATAAAATCCACTAGATAAAAGTGGGATCCTTTTATTTAGGAATATTTTGCTTTTTCGTTTAGTTTAAAAGCCCCTATTTATTAAAAATATGGGTACCTAAAAGTAGTTTTAGTATTAAAAAGGATGCTTTTTTGATATTTATTTTAAAGTCTAGAATCCTAGTAAGGAGTTGCGGCAGTGCCCTGTTTTCAATATTTTAAATACCAAAAATGTAGGTTTTCGGAAAGAATTTGGGGATAAAGCGGGTACCTATGTCATATTAAGCGTGACTTAGAACTTAGAAAGAATCCGAGCTATAGTTTCTATAGTTTGCCGTTATCCTTTTCTTAAATTGACCAGGGGATTTTTTTAGTTTTTTAGGTTTCCTTTTGTCCATTCTGTTGGGAAGCCCTCGCACAAAAAAAGTAATACGCGGGATTTCTACCACTCTTTTTTTTTGCCTAGAAAAGGGAATTAAAACTAAGTATTTAGATCGTCTTCAGAGACATGCCTTAGCTTACCCTATAATAAAGCTTTTCTTTCATGATATCTATTAAAATTGAGTCTATTTTAATGTTACTCTGTGTAAAACTTTCTAAAAAGAAGTTAATAGAATCCTGTAGAACTTAGTCTTTCAGAAGTTCTACTCCAAGGCCTCTATACTCTATCCCTTGCAAATTAGATACTTGACCGCGGCGGATTCAGACACGTAAGACAAAAGAACCTCCTAGAAAAGCTTCGTTATAAAGTCTTCCTTTTTTTCTTAGACAAAAATCAATGTTAACGAACTCTACCCTCCGGAAAGCAAAAGCTCTTTTAAAGGGCTTCTGAGGATTGTCCAAATTCCAAATGAAGTAGAGAACTCTCGAACTTTTGTCGCTCTCCTACTCTTCCGATTATTTCGAGCCCTTAACTTGATAAAGAAAAACTGACCAGAAAGTTTTAGTCATAAGGTTTCGGATAGTAGAACTTGCCAATATGATATTTTTCAAAAAGCCACCCTATGCCTTTTTACACTCTCACTACTATAATCTTTCTTCTTGATGTGAAAGATACAGGTTTCCTTTATCTACTTTAACACAAAAAAAGACCCATGTTCTTGCCAAACCCCACTTTCCTCTGTGTGATATTGTGATTCTTATCTTAACGGAACTATTAGTAGTTGACCTGGTTCGGAAACTGTATTCTGTTTTGCTAAGAACGGTGCAATGTAACAAAAAAGTTTTAGTGCTGTGATACTAAGGGAACCCCTCAATAAAAAATAGGGAAACAGCGAGTTAGAGATTACGCTCTAAAAAACTCTAAATTAAGTCAATTTTTTTAGGAAAAACCCAATATCCCGTTACAATTACTCTCTAATACCCCTTTTTGAAATCTACTCTACGAAAACTAAACAAGAAAACCGCACTCTCTTATAAGGTACCAAAAGTAGATTTTTTGCAATGTAGGGTACCCCTATTACTGACCCTGAAATTGAAATAAGAAGAAATTCGTATTAATATTAGGGGTCTGACCTCCAAAAAGTGAGAAAAAGTTAAGTTTTATGGATCTATTTTTTACACAAGGGATTCCTTCTAAGTAAATATTTATTGGTTAGTTACTTCATAGCTACAAGGCCCCTTAAGGTATGGGTTACACCCGGAAGAGATTTTCTGGGGTATCTTACCGGCAAAAACTGGGGGTACTAAGTCCTCTAAAAAAGGGACTTTTTAGTTTACGGCTGTAGTTCTGGATTAGTATTGAAGTCTAGCTTATTGTCCAGGTTTTTGAGTTAA
The DNA here is from genome assembly GCA_036897445.1 of Pelargonium tetragonum. Taxonomy (NCBI): domain Eukaryota; kingdom Viridiplantae; phylum Streptophyta; class Magnoliopsida; order Geraniales; family Geraniaceae; genus Pelargonium; species Pelargonium tetragonum. The sequence continues at coordinate 199,890 of JAYMTL010000009.1, forward strand.
GAACCATACTTCTTCTAGTGAGAATTCCTCTTAGAAGGAATTATAAGAACCAATCCTGTGGAATCTATAATTAAAGTCGTTAAGTGCTTGCACCTTTTCTTGTAAAACTAAGGATTTTCTACATTTAAAATTCAAACGGACCCGTGAATTTTCTTTTATAAAAAAGCAGTCCACCCAACCAAGTTAGGTGTTGGACGACAAAAAACCCTTATCGGAAAACTAAAAAATCGATATTGAATATAACAAAGAAAGCTACTCAGTTGCAGTGGGATCGGTTCCCCCTGCCGTAATTTTTTTATTCTAATAAGTATAGATAAAATTCTTGTTACGTTATATTTAATGAGGCCCGGTAAGTTACTTAGTAGTGCTGCTAAACCCCGTAACTTTACTAATAATAAATGAGAAAGTTATACTTTAATCCTTACTTTTAGCAGGAATTAGTAGGTTTTTTCCCAAAACTCAAGAAGGTGAAAGAAAAGTTTATCAGATATACTATTCTTAGAAAACTTGATGAAAATAACTCAACGATGTTGACTCTTCAAAATTTTGCTTTACTTGAATTCCGTAAACGTATTTTAAGGCCTCTTTTACTTAATATCCCACCATTGTACTTTTTTTTGTAATCTTTTAATTAGAAGAAAAGTATTCGCTAGTTCCAAGGTTCTATATATAGAGAGAGCCTGTTTTCCGGACAAAACAAAATAGAATCCGTGTGCGTATCAAAGGTTCAAGTTCTTTGTGACTTAAGTAATGGGGTCTCTCCACAACGAAGAGTTTTTATAGGAGCTCCAAAGGAACTAGGATACTTCCGACTTTAAAATGAAAATGTGTATACTTAAATTGCAGTATTGCAGTATACCCTAAGTTATACATTTACTATAAAAAAACTCCTAAACACGCCGATAAAGGGCCGAGGAGCTTATATCTAAAGTGTACTATCAAGATACGTAGTAATAACCAACCACTTGATTAAGCTAACAATTAAAAACGAGAGAATTTTTAACCTACAAGTGGTTTGCGGCAGGGCTAGATAGCTCTTTCAACAAAAGGCTTCCCCCAGTATTGCTAAAGGTTTTCTCAGTCTATACGAAGTGCTAGGGTTCGGTAGTTAAAGAGAAATTTCCTAGATTAAAATTCAGCAAAGTTTCCTGTTAGAACTTTGTAACACAATGGAGCATTTCCCTAGTAACTGGGAAAGGCTTACCGCTTAGCTTTTTACTTCAATTTTATATAAACGGGGGCAGCCCCATTTAAATAAAGACTAAAGAAAGTTTGATACTAAAAGAAATTTGCTTACATACTGGACACTAACTTTTCCGTGTTAAAGGCTAGACTGATATAATAGACTCTTAAAAACAAAGGCAACAGGAAGACAATAGCTACAGGCAAGCTCCATAGCACAGGTTATAAGAAGGCTCCTATACTACCAATAAGTAACAATCAGAAAGTGAGAATACTTTAACAACGGTAACTACTAGTACTAACACTTATTTATTTATTACCTATCTACAATACTACTAAAAAGAAAAAGACTATCTATCTTACTCTAGAATTCATTACGGGCTATATAATAGGTGATATACAACAATAAGAGTAGACTAAAGGTAGAAGCAAAAAGAACCAACAAAAAGAAGAGGTGGTAAGGCTCATAGGAAGCGGGTGATTAAGTCAGTAAGAAGCAGGTAGGTATTACATAAGAGTATTCTCTTATCTTACTTAAGAGTTGGTATCATTAAGGTATAGCTCTGAGGAATTTAAGCAGGGAGTTTTCAGTAAAGGAAGTTAGGGAATAAAGTAAGACCCCATTTCTGTCCCTGAAAATGAGTACAAATTTCAAATTATGCTTCACTCTCGCTTAATCTCTCAGTCATTAGGAGCCAATGTTTGGCTATACATTACTCTATTTGGTTTTTATATACGCCCGGTTTCTCATTGTATGTAATAATGACTCTTAGGAACTTAGTATTCCGTATCTTTTTCTTATAGGTAGTTATAAAAAGGAGTCTAATAGATTTTAGGTAGTCTTACTTGTTAAAAGAGAATCCCTCTTGTTCCCTGTTCTTATCGTTAACGAGGAAAGAGAAACCTTAATAAAAATGAAGAATTCCCTACTTTTAGAAGGAGAAGGTTATTGTCAGATAGTATCCCGAATATGCATGCATGTTCTAGGACGCCCACCAACTATTGATCTAGGTTTACCCGCCTCTTTATGATCTGCGGATTTCCTTGACTTAATTGACTTGCTTCTTTTAGGAGAAGCTATAATATAATCTGTTGCTTAGCAGGAGCCATAAGAGGCTTAGGAGTAAGGGGAAGAGTAGGGACTATAGATTATACTGTTGTTAAGGTTACCTGTCGCTGTCTTATTGTAGCTTATGTATTATGGGTTATATATAGTATTCTTGTTCTTATATGATCTTCCTTTTACTGTATTATTTGTATTATAGTTTTGTACGAGTATAGTTAGTTGCAAAGGATAATGGGTAAGAGGTTGAGTTCTATTCCTATTAAGTTTTAGTTATGGATCTTATTTATTAGGATACAAGGAAGCCTTGCCTCTTGTTAGTTGTTCTTATCGTGTTAAGAGGCAAGTTTACTTGGAGATGAGGGGGGTGACTCCGACTGTAGCATAGCGAAGAAGGCTAATGGTTGAGAAATCCTACAACAGATAGTAGTAGGAAGCATACTTTAAAAGTCTAGAATAGGTAAGAGAATTGTATTAATCTCGCAGCCATTAGAAGCACAAAAGAAAAAGGGCCAACCTTTCTGAAGCAAAGAATGCCTAACACTACAGATAGAAAAGGAGCTAGCCAATTCCTAACGTTTCCGGGTTTCGTACAAGTGAGACATTCGTTTATCTGCGGTTTAGGTACTTCTATAAGGTGTTTACCTATTATCTTTTACTATAGAATTCTAGAGTTGCTTAAACAAAGTAGAATCAGGAGAGTCAGGCCTTTCCTACATAGTACAATATTAGGTATAGTACCTTTTCCCCGTGTCAGTAACAAGAGGGGCAAAGGTATCTCGCTTAAGACTGTTATAGCCCCGGGTATAGGTTATAATAGTGTAGGTCTTGTTATCGTCAAGAAATGGGTAAGCCTAGATCAAAGTCAGCTGGGGTTATAATGTGTACTCATTAAACTAATACTACGCATTACCTCGCTTCGCTACAGTCGGTAACAGGGACTCTTTCTTATATCTATTAAGTCTACACACTCATTATTGATAAACACAAGGAACCAGAGGTGTACACCTTAGAAACAACTAATAAAACAACTATAGTTTAGGTTGATGAACTCATTCCACTCATTCCTAAGACCCCCAAAACAACTAAAACAAACGACTATACTACTATAACTATGGAATACAATAAACTAGAATACTAGAAGCTACATTAGACATTGCCTCTATTACATATCTCTTCCTGATAATAACCTATTCTATCTATAACTCCCTTTCTATTTTCTATCCTTTAATCCTAATAAGTAAAGAAGGTCTAGCTCTCAAACAAGTAACAGCAACAAGAATCCAAAGCAAGAAGAAATAAGACAAATAAAAGAAAATATAGGAAGTCAGAAGAAAGAAGTCAAGGTAATAATAAGTGGGGATATAGTGCATGCGTACTCAAGATACTATGGGAATCCTCCTTTACTAGCGTGCCAGTCGGGAGTAGAGAGACTCTGCCGTTACGACTAAGTTTATAAGCTCATTACTGATAAGCTCCATAGCACACTGAGGAATACAGCTTAGAACTTAGAACAATTAAACTATCTTATAAAATCTTAAGCAACTAATACCGCTAAAAGAACAAGAATCTCTTATACCCTATCTTGTATACCTAACCATTTCTATTTAAGTAACTAGAATACACCCTCTACTAAAGAGTATAAGACAATAGAATCTCTCTATCTATGGATCCCTTGCTGCTAACTCCTATACTAACAGGTAATAATAAACAAATAGGTATAGCTCCAGTTCTAGTTCCAGTACAAAGAGAATACAAAAAGACAGAGTAACAAGTAAATAACAAAGAAGCCTGCTAAGTCAACAAATCAAAGGCAAGAAGAAGAATCTAGCTTCAGGGAATACAATAGGATAGGGAAGATATCCGCGGGTATTATAACTCAAGTACTGACTCTACAAGCTCTAAAAACTCTAGTAGCTGCTCATAATAAAACAAGACAAGTAGTAAGTCTAAGTTAAGCAATAGAAGTCAAAGAAAGAAAACAGAAGAATCAGTTTTGTTATAGTGCATCTATACATATTCTAGAAACTACCTGTTAATTACACACTGTGTTCTGGTCGGTAAGACGGACTATACTATGTCTTTATAAGGGTTTGTTTCCTCTTTAATGAGAAAGAGAGCAGGAGGAAACTTAGCAGCAAGACCTATAAACTAATCTAAAACAATAGACGTTAAACTAAATAAAGTAACTACTAGCAAAATAGCTACAATAAAACAAGTAACCCATAGCTACAAGAGTAACTCCTTATAGCCCTAACTCTTACTATACTAAAAATTTATATAGCAGGGGGTATAGCTCCTAACAAGTAACAACTAAGAAATAAGAAAGAAGGAAATAAATATATAGAAAGAAAAAGAAAGCAAGAAAAGCTAGCCAAGGTTTCTTCATGAGTGAGAGCTTTTCTGAAAGTGAGACGCGTTACCTTTTTGAAGTGCCTTTCTCTTTATACTTTATAGAAGTGACCCATTACTATGCAGCAAAAGCTGAATATTATATATAGTGGTTTTTAAAATCTTTTATCCTAGACTTGTGTTACCCACCGAACTCCTAGGAATTCCCTTTGAAAGTTTCCTTTATATCCTGTAAAGTCAAACTAATCTTTCTTTTCTTCCACTATTTGGAAACCCTTTCCTTAAAGATTTAAAAAGGGGAAAACCTTAAGGAACAGAAACCTAATAAAAGGAATTAAGTGCAACAAAACCGGATTTTTTACAGGAATCCCTCTTATCCTAACTCCTTCTCTTCCCTTTACCTCTCTTGCGCTAATAACTAACAAAAAATAGGTATGATACAAAGAATACAAATAAGGAATCTCCTAGCCCTAGCTCATAACAAATAAGTAGTTTAAAGAAAGCAAAAGCAAGTCAATCTAAGTGAGAAGCAGAAGAAGCAGTTGCTGAGGATATAGTGTATGTATGCGTATTCCAATAACAATAATACTAATACAGTAACTAGAATTTATATAGTATCTAAAATCCAAATCATCAAACTAAGAAAGAAAATAAGACATAAGCTACACAACTAGCTACACTAAGACAATAAGTACAGTAACCCACAGCAATAAGAGTACACCCTATCTATGGAAGACTGTCTAGAAAGCTTTTACTCCTTCTATTCCTCCTATTTCTTTTTTATAGAACTCCTATAACTCTAGCTAAGCAAGAAGAAAGAAAATCAGTCTAGGTCAAGCAAGTCAAAAGGAAAGGCAAGAAAAAAAAAAGGTAAGTCAGCTGATGGTGGGTCTTATAATGTGCTAATGTACTAACTATAAACACTATAAAACACAGGGAAGCTAGCCAAGGAACTTACACGAAAGAGCTCCTCTTCTTTTGGGATTCTACATTTATAAGATATTACGGGTTATTTATATAAATTCTTTGAGTTACTATATACTATATTTTAGAGAGAAAGAATCAACTCTTCTAATCTAATCCTATAATTCCCCTTTACTGAGAAACCCATAGCACAAGAGGTAAGCTTGCTTACTTAAAGAAAGAAGTAAACCTATACTACCCATTATTATACCTAAGATAAGTAACTAAAATACAATACTAACTAAAAAGTATCTAAGCTCTGACAGGAGTACAAGAACAGCTAGCTACAGTAAGACACTAGCTACAAACAACCCTAAGAATGATAGGAATCTCTCTTCCCCTATAATATTCCTATTCCTATAAAAACTCTAAAACAAACAAGTAATAGAAAGCAAGGGCAATTATTTTATAATCTAAGTCAAGTAAGTCAGAAAGCAAAATGACTGATTTACTTACATTTTACAGGTAATGTAATTAATTAACTTCGTTACCTTTGTTTCTTGTTTCTAATACGAAAGGAGAGCTGAAAGGGCTTTTCTTCTTTCATTTTTTTTATTTGAAATATCATATTACAAGCAGCCTAATATCTAAGGAAACTTCTACTAGAAAGCCCCGCTTCTTTATTGAATCGCATTGCGAAGTATAAGCCAAACCCTTCCTGTTTGAAGTATAAAAATAGCTCTTAAAGCAATCCCGGGTTTTGAGTTTCGGTAAATTAGAATTACGGGCTTCCCTACTTCCCCGATTTAGGGGTTACCTACCCGTTGAGAGAAGGCGCTTTGGGCTGGATAACAGAATAGGATATCTATTAAACTGCCTCAAGCTCGCGAAAGTCAAATTTTTGGCAAGGGTAAATAAGTATTAGAGCAACTCCTAATATTTAGCTATTGTAACCCTTAATATTTATAGACAACTTATCCATTTCCCCACATGGATAGGGGGACCCCCTACAAAGTGCTGCTTGGGTACTCAATTTATAACTCTCTTTTAATTAGACATACGTGGTAACGAGTTAGCTTGAAAGCTCTTTTTCTTTTTTTAAGTTTTCTTAATATAGCAAGAATTCTAAATACCAAGTTACTTACATCAAAGGGGGATTTACCCTGTTTTATAGGCACTAGTATCACCGCGTATCCTATTCAAAAGTCTTTCTTGAATTTAGAAAATAGTGGATTCTTTAGTAGGCAGACCTCTCTCTTTATTAGTAGCAAAGTTTTTTCTTAGTTTTACTTTAATTTGCTCTCAGTCAGATAGAAATACGTTGACAAAAGCACCCGACACCCAGTAACAAGGTAAGTGGTGGAGCTTCCTTCTTAAACTTTTTGCTCGCTTAATTATCTAGAGACCTCAAAGATGTTTCGGTAGAATTCTGGAGGAAATACCCGGGGTATAGCAAATGTGAAGAACAATCCCTATGGAGTACAGCTGTAAATTATGCCTACTTTTCTTAATAGGTATACAAAGCTCTCCTTTCCTTTTTTTGACAAGGAAGCAGCCTGCCTTACAACATGCATAGCTATTTCTTCGAAAACTTCCTGGTTAGGTTATACTTTTGAAAGGACTGCCGACTTACAACCTTCTTTGAACTCACAAGGAGCTCTTTTTTGGATACCTTTGAAAGAGAGTGCCTCCTAGCTCAAGAATTTCCCGAACTTGTTATTGAATGCATAGATCTTGGGCAGGGCCAATAGAGAAAAGATAGGGTTTATTTCTCGATTTTGCACGGAATCTGAGACTTTTGGCAAGCTAAGAAGCTCCCTTTACAGGGAAGCTTTTATTAAAATTTTCCATAAAGATTTTTTTGCTTTTACTGACTTACAAGCATACAACAGTCCTGACTAAGTTGTATAAGGATTCCCTCTATTTTTTATAGGTCACCGATAACAACAAGTAGAGTAGGGTTCGATATATGGGTTACACTAAAGCCCCTATAGGCAACGAATGCATAATTTAGTAAAATCAAACCTCTATACTAAAAAAAAACAAAATAAAAAGCTGCTCTAATTCGCATCGAGTTCCAGTTAGGAGTTAACACTTTATAATATAAAAGGTATCGGAGGCTTTCGGCCAAGAACACTTATATAATAAGCAAAGTTTTCCATATACGGGGTGTAGGAGTACTAACTAAGAAAGAAAAAAGCAACCTTTGTCGTCATAAGTTAAAGTCTAATTACATCCCCAAGTGCAAATCATGAACCAATAAAAAGCATTCTCTACGGATAAAGAAAATGACAGCCCAGCCTCGGAAATCCTGGTAAAATTCCCAACCTTGAGTCAGGAAACCCATATACATTAGAGGACTGGGCCCATACTCTAAATTTCGTTTAATGTTTTAGAAATTCCTTTGAGACACTCTTACAAGGGGCGCCGTAGGAGAATTATTCCCTTATCCCCTCTATCTAAACGGAGCTTTACTTATGTTTTTACCTATGACAACTCTTATTTCGATTCAGTAATTTGCTAATCCATAAAAGTCAATTCTCTTTTTCTTGGATTCACAACACCACCACTTACCAGGGTAAACACTTCCGGATTCCTTGTATCTAACTACAAAAACTTCTTTTGTACCAACAGTTTCTTTTGGATATTGGTTTCTCTCGATTCCAGCTCTAATTTAATAGGCGCAGTACCTCCGAAAAAGTTTAGTAATTTTAGGTTTCTTTATCTTGTTTAACTATATTTTAAGTCTGACGGTACAGAGAAACCGAAGAGTAGGGACTGCTTTTTTCTAGATTGTTAGGTTTCTACCTTGATATTTGCTACATCTTAACTTAAAGTACACGTCAGGAGGCATAATACCTTTAATCGGGTTTTACAGAATTAGGATTGCCTTAAATGGGATTTTCTACTGCGTCAATAGGCAAAGTTTTGAATTAGGGAAAGATTTAAAATCTTTCTTTTGGATTGGAATGAAAAAGCTCTCCTGGGCAGTATGAAGAACCTCTCAGACACTTTCCCTTAGTATGAATAATTTCTTGGTCTAGAACCCCTCAGAATAGATGCTTTTATTTTACTTTTAGTACTTATTTCATTCATAAAATTCCTTTTGAAGCAACTTTACCGACTACAAGTATTCCGGATTTCCTGTTGTTGAGAGTTTGGTAACTAAAGACTAAGATTTTACATATTGAGATTTTTGTATGTAGCTGCCTCTTTTGGTAATAATTCCTCCTTTTTTGTAAGGCTTATGTTTGTAAAAGGGTAAGCCAAGCATAAGATTTTGTGTAATTAACGAGCAGGGAGCCCGTTGGTAATAAAAAAGAGATTTAGTATAAAAAGATCTCAGGCCTAACCGGTAAATGGGGTTTAACCCGTTGAAAAAGTAAACCCCTTAAATTACCTTTGTTTCCTACACCCCCGAATTGTTGGTTAGCCTGTAACTCTACATGAGAAGATAACTAGAGATCTAGTCCATCTAGCATAAAAGTCTTCCTGTGTACGGAATGCTTTGCAAGGAGTTTGTAATTCTAGGAAGTAATTACGTGTTCTCTGTGAATTTCTGGTGTATTCTTCAGAGTAAGGCCCTTGCTAAAGCTTAGTTTGTTTAGGATAACTCTGAAGGAATAAGACTTTTTATAGCTTAGTGTATTCAATGAAATTTCTAATAATCTTAACCCGAAAAGTACTCAAGCAGGAACTATAATACATATACATATGACGAAGCGCAGACTCAATGTTCTAAACCCCTCCCCACGCTAAGGTTAATAACCTAACAAGTAATATAAGTATCCTGCGACTGCTACAGAAGAGCTTTTTTCTAAACAAACTGTAAACAAATAAATATAGGCTTCTCTCTGAACTTTTTTTTAGGACCCTTGACTGGTTAAAGGCTTTCTTCTATCCTTGTAAACAGGGAGTTTCTCAATAGGATATAATTTTCCCGGAGTGGCAGTCCAAAACATTCAATCGTAAATTTTAGTTTAGGTAGCTTCGAAATCTGGATCACAGGGCATTGACTATTTCCTTATAATAGGTTACCTTTTAACACAAGTCCTTTCTTTTAAGAAAAGAAGACTCTGGCTTGCTTATTAGGAGGTAAAAAAACTTCTACGAAGCTTCCTTGAAAGGTAGAACTACAATAGACTTTGACTTTCGAAAAATTTTAGAGAGATATTAAAAAGTTAAGCATTAAGAAACTTCGCAGAATACGAGACCCTAATTAGAGAGGAATTTACTACAAATTTACTGCACAAGACTCTTATGCTATTTGTAAAAGAACAAGAATAAAAAGGAGGTTCGTACCTACTCCTTTTGGAGCTCCTTAATTTGGAAAGAGATAGCCGGGGATATACTATAAGAATTGTTTCTCTTAAATACTCTTTCTTGCAAGTGGAGATGTTTCATACTTTACACTATTGTCTAGGCGAGACCCTCTATAGAGGACTTACTGTTTTTGTATCCTTCCTCCGACTATAATATACAAAGGGTAACAGAGCTTAGTATTACTAAAAGTAAGTACTGTAAAAAAAATGATAGGGGTTAACCCTGTTCTAAATGGAAGTTACCCTTGGGAGGATGCCGGGTGCGGTGTATCTAGCATCCCAGTCCTATTTCCTATTATGTCTAGAGTTTTAGATTAGCCTTTTTAGAATCAGGCTTGCATGAAAAGAAAAACCAATCAAGACTTTACGGCGCTCTATACTTTTGGTAAGTCGTACAGGGGTCCACGGATATTTAATGAATACGATTCTCCTTAAACAAGATTAGAATTTTACGCTATTTTATCCTATTGAAATTTATACCTTCCAGGTGTTTACACAAAACTGGCTTTTGATTGGAAGAATAAGCTTGTATAATACTGAAAGGATTTGAGCTCCATTTGGGTCATAGATTCAAGATTATTACTAAATTAGGAGTTTCTCGGCAGCATTACCTAATTAAAAGAACTCGCGGGAAGAAAAGACTTAAAAATTCTAATAAGCGTCCCTGGACTTTTACTAAAGAAACAATACTGTAGACAATAATCTTATATAAGAAACCAAACCTTTAATAAATTTTATTCAAAGAATAGTCCAAACTTCCGTCTAGAAAACTACACTCTTAAAAACCTTAGAAAAATGCACGATAAAAAAAGTATACATTACACACCGAAAAACTGCTATAGCACAGTAAAATAAAAGAGTAGAAAAGCGTAGTTGGGATGCGTTATCCTTTCTGTTCATTAAACTATAATACTTTACTGGCATACAATACGCACGCACATATTGATAGGGATTCCTTGTTACCTACTTACTTCCAAAAAAGTAGGCTACGGATTCCCCTATCATATCAATCCCCTCGATACAACAAAACAACTATCTCTCTTTTTTCCATATTATATAAGCGATTTGATTCTTCTAAAAAGAGTGAATTTTTGTTTAAAAGTACAAAGTCGGGAAGCAGCTTAAAATAAAAAAAGGGGGCTTTCCCTAAGAAGACTCATTCTTAATTAGCGCTAAACTTAGAGTAGGGTGAATGTAACTTGTTCTCCTAATTATCCTATACAAGTATAATATTTGTACCTTAGTCAATAAAATTAAGACGTAAGTAAAGGCCCTATAGTTTCTATTTTCTCTCGTCATACGAGTTTTTTAATTTATTAAAAAATACAATAAGTAGTACTCGCCTTACTTTACAAGGGATAGTTGCTCTTAAGAGAGGCTGGGTTCTACACAAAGTCAGGTATTTTCAAGAAGAAAATAGCAACTTTATTTTAACTAACTCTAGTGACTGTCTGTACAAGAAACCCTAAAAAAGACTTAAAAAAACAAACGGAAGGGACCCTACCCACTGTAAGCCAAAGTAGTGCCTGAGGTTTATGCACTAAGTGCACACTTTATAAGGTAAGGCACCGTTTTTAAATAAAAAGTAAAGGCTCAAAGCGTTTGTGGTACCCATTATTAAGTTAAGAGGGGCTTATTTTTTAAGATTGAGTTTTCCTAATCACTTTAATAAACCCTGTAATTAAAGTCTTTCTTTTTTCTATATTTTAGTAAGAGCGCTTTGCTTGTGGACTCCCTAAGCGATGTTTCTAAAATGGAATAGCGGTTCTTTTGTCTTGTAAATTACTTAAGATTTTTTGCTTTCTGCTAAGAAACGGAGGAAATCCTCTAGAGATAGGTAATGGAGTTCGAACTGGATGAGAGTCGCATAGAAAAGTGAAGTTCACGTCGATAAGGTTTTTACTCCGCGTTCAAAAGTGAATGCAACGCGTGCTTATTTTAATAAATCTACAAGTATCTCTTAAAACGTATCATATCATTAAGCGTTAAAGTAGAAGAATAAGAGCCTCTCCTTGCAGGCTATACCCTTGTATTTTTATAATTGTATCTTAAAATGTATAAACTTAAGACAGAAGGATGCTGGCTATTTTTATTGCTTTTACTTCTCTATGGTCAGGGGGCGCCCGCCCCGCTCAACTAAGTGCGTGAAGACCACAGTAATTTCCCGAATGGAGGGTTTCAAAGAGCCCACTAGTAAAGGAGCAGCGAGGCTCTTAAAATTCTTAGCATGCCTGGGAATACTTTTTAATTCGAGTTTTCTTGTACCCCCCACATTCATTCTCGCTAAAGTATTGACCCTAAGTTCAGCTACCCTTATCAAAGTCAGAGTAATACCTGTAGTTAAAATTTGGAAAGTATGAATAAAATCTAACCTACGAGGTATAAAAAAGGCAAGTTTTATTATACTTAAATGTAGCCAGGGTTCACTTTGAACCCAGATACTTCTTAGTTTATTTTCAAGCTGTAGTAATATAAAGTGAAGTTTGTACTATGATCTAAAAACTTTTATAGAGGTTTTTTCTTTAAAGCGAGCTTACAGCAAATTTTTTTTAGCTTAGCAGTGTAATGGGGCTCCGTTTTATTAGAATGTGGCTTATGTATGATTAGATAAAATCTCAAACTAGAACTCTCCGCTACATAGCTTTAAGTGGGCGCGTACCTTATTCTATACCTTAAGATTTAGTATTTTCCAATAGCATAGTCATGAAAGGTCCGAAGTAAGTTAAAACCGATGTCTAATTAGAGGTAATACGAGGGAATCTAAGTCTTTTTAATTAGGGCCTCCACTGTCTCATATAATCATATAAAAGCTTGCTTGTATCTCTGTCCTTAAAACCTAGGGATTCTTTAGGCTACATCTCTAATTAATTGGAGTCTCTGTCTGGCATTTGGTGCTTTTTTTAAGCTTACAAAAGAGGCACCTTAGCAGTCTATTTTTTGTCTTAAGTTTATGCCCAAAAACTCTGGATCCTTTCTTTTGTTTTAATAATCCAGTTATATAATCGAAATTAGAAAGACCCACAGAGCCTCCAACTCAGAGCATACCCGGCACTTTTTTAAGAATAGGACTCCGTTTGAACCCTCTACGGCTTTTCAGACAAAAACAGCATAAGCTTTTAGAAGGGTCCTCGTGTAATAAACATACTTTATACAGCTATTTACCAAGTTTTTCTAATCTTTATGTGAGAGCGGAACCTGCAGTGTCTAAGACTCTTTTAGAAGCTCTTGTTCTAAGCTATTAGTTTAGTTAAGAAACCTGATATTGGATCCATACCTAAGGGAACCCCACTTAACTTGATTTAAAACAAATTAAAGGCTTTTTTTAGGTGTTTACTTTTTAAGGGCCTCCTGTCTTTTAAAAGAGGCCTCAGTAATTCTAAGACAATTTTACATTAGCAAGGGGGAGTCTCTAAAAAAGGGTTTTTTGCGCACGAAAAGCCTTACCCTTACAAAAAAGGAATTGTCACTAAATGAAAACTTCCTATAACTTTATAACAAAGTCTTATTAAAATCTTTATATCTTGCAGGAGATATAACTCAAGAAAAAACTTGTAAGAATTAAAACCCGAGCAGCCCACGAGTATATTTTCTAAAGTTTTAGAGGTCTGCAATTAACCTTGCTTTTGCTATATAAAACTGAAAAAAAGCCCTACCTCACTCTTGAAAATGAAATAAAATATACTGTAAGGGACTCCTTTATTTATACCCTATTGGATTGGAAACTCTAAAAGCAATACCTACACACAAAAGAAGAGTCCTTAGTTAATTCCTAACATAATAAATTATTATCTAATTTTTCTTCAGATACTACACCGGCCAAGATTCAACTTCTACTATCTTAAAGTTTTTTCATATAACTTTGTCTTTTATCTAAAGTAGGGGGCAAGCTTGCTCATCCTAAGGGAGCTCCATTAAACTGCGTTTCATGCTCTAGCCGTGCTTTTAACTCTTCTATGTGGGGGACTTAATATCCGGGTTAAACCTACTTAATTATAAAGGGAGTCCAGCTCACCGTTCTGAAAGTACTAACATTCACTCCTTTTTTTTGTAAACTTAAAAAACTTTAGCTTTTTGCTATAATCTTGGGTACCCTATATTATACATCTAGTATATATATACCTATTTACCTATGATAACTTAATTACTTTCGAGATCCCTTATTGTACTAAGTTATCATAAATTATGCACTTTGAATTATTATTAGGTGATTAAGATTTAATATAGAAATAAGAATAAGCTGCGCGCTATTACAACTACGTAAAAATTCCAAATCTAGACAAGCTTTTATATAACGAGAAAAGTTTGACTTACTGGACTTAAAGAGCACAGAAAAGTATACCATATGTAATTTATATGAGTACAAGTCTAAGCTAACACCCCCGGAAACTCCCCTAAATTAAGAGTTATCCTAAAGGCTAAAGAGTTTGGACTATATCCCAACAAAGGGGAACCACAGCATCCGCATTTTTATTATCTGAAATTTCGTATAAAGCTCCCTTCTTTGTATCTTTCTTAACTCTTGAGTGAAACTAATTATCTTTATTACAAGAAAACCCGATATCACTTTAAAGTAACTTAAGTTGAAACCTGTTTCATAGGGTAGTACTTAAATTTAATAAGATTAATTCTTTTACGAATTTTTTGGGACGTCTTAAAAAAAATCTTGCATTTTAGTTAATTAGCTAATAAGAACTTCCTCAAATTCTAAAAAAGTATAAAATTGTACGTGCAAACCCCTAAAAGCGAGTTAGAGTGCACTCTAACGGGATCTCCCGAGTTTACATTATCCAAAATATATGTACTGCGAATTAAGAAATAAGTAACTTCCCTTATTAAAATAGCTAGAATAGGGGCAAACCTCAACCAGGTTAAAAGGAAGTCTCCTCAAAATAAGCATTCGACGTTAAAAAATGACTAGAAATGTTTCTCCTAAAGCTAGTTAAACTTGGGGGTAAACGGGTTAAAGGGAATTTCCGCCCTACCAAAGGACTTTAGTTTCTATTTATAATTCAACCTCTTAAAAAAGGAACCTCTAAAGTTTTGGGTTTTATGCACCCTATGAAATTAGGACGAGCTTATCTATACAGATATATGGCACAAGGCGCGGGTCCCCTTTATAAATAAACTCGAGTACTCGTTTTTTGTAAATTTAAGTTTAAACTTTGCCCTTCTGAATTTCCTTTTTTAGGATCCTGGGGGCGCTTACCCTAGCAGTTCTTTTATCAGGACTCGTTTTGTACTTTAATGAGCTTTGGATAAGTAATATCCAGTGTAACCGGTAAGTAGTTTGAGAAATAGCACAGAAGTTAATGTCAAAAAGGGAGCCTCCTTTCCTCAAATACTAGGAAATGCTTCTGCCTATATTATTTATTTATTCGCTTCTATATTGTTAATTGACAGTAGGATTTTAGAGATATTGATATTAAAGCTTATGCTTGATTCGAATTCGAACTAAATAGACTTGTCCCAACGGGTACAGGTACTAAGACGTTTTAGTGATAAGATCTGAAGTTAAGGAAATGAAAGGTAAAGAAAGAATTTATATTAACTTCAGCTACTTGGGGATCCCATCACTCCTTCCCTCTATAGGATAACACTTATATAAATGGAAAAACCGAAACTTATAATAATTTAGGATTCTCTCTTTTTCGATAAATTCCTCGGTTGGTTAGAGGAGATTATCTTACAGAGTTCGGGAATCCCTTTAGATAAAGAAAATCTCATTATCTTTTCCTCATCGTGACTCTATGACAGCCTTAGTATAGTGGTGAGTTCTTGTTTTGTGTCTATCAGTCGGGCAGATAAAAGCCCAAATCTGTTCAAATTCTTTCGGTTACCGAGTTTCTTTGTTCGGTTTAGTCACATTCCATAAGTAGCTACATCTCTAATCTCATACGTGCCCGGGGATCCCGATAGCTCATAACGACTTTTTACAAGAAGACGGGCGAGGCAAATACCTCAAACTTAGGAAACTTAGGTTAGAAGGTTAGAAGAAAGGGGCTCTTGGAATTATAAAGCTTTTTATTGTATATGCCCCCACAGTAATGGATTTCTCAAGTTTTTAGTCCTAAGATGGAAGTATAGAGTGCGTTATTACAGAAAGCAACTGCTAAAAGGAACCCCTTTCATTCAAAGAAATTCTAGGTTGTGCCTATTAGTAGTATTATTTAAATTTAGTTAGCGAGTCTATTCGGATTTTGTGAAGGCGGCGCGTTTACTTTTTAATTCAGTGTAAAAAGACAAAGTTGTTGTGTCCTACCAAGGTTAAGTAAGAATCGGGGCGGGCCCGTTATAGCTATTCTATAAGTAATTAGTACAGGGTTCCTTTCGGTATGGGCGTTTAGGTATACGTCTCGTGTAGAAAAGGGCCCTTATTGGGGTCTTAAAAGTCAATACGGGTATAAAAAATCTTTAAGGGATAACTATAAGGGTCGGCTCTGCCTTTTCTATTCTTTCTATTTGCTTAATTGGCAAAGGAGCTCCAGTACCAGCTTACTTTTTTGATATGAATTTGAAAAGTTTTTAGTTGTTTTCTAAGCCCCCCCGAGAAAAGGGGGTACCTCTTGTTTACTGCCTTCCTAAGTCTATAAAAGTACTTATTGCTAGGATTCCCGGGAAGGGATCCCTTTATTAAGTAAAGTATACCTCACTTAAGACTCGATTCTTATACAAACAAAAAAATAGGAACTCTCCCCTTAAAACTTTTACGCATTTTTGACTCAAGTTGACAGAGGAAGACTCCCCTAACTAAAAACTAAAGATCTTAGAAACCTTTCTTCACAAACTCTTAGCCTCTTGACCTTTCTTATTCTTCTTTATTAGAACTATACTTTTCCTCAACTTTTAACCTAAGACTAAAATGAATTTTACATCAAATCTTATTTTTTGCATTGGCAATACCAGACCCCAGCTCTTAGCTGGACAGTACTTTATTAGAGAGATAACTGCCATGGATCTGAAATTTTTCTTGAAAGTCTTACCTAAATTCTTATGAGCTTCCGATTAGATAAAAACCAGTTATTAGTGATATAGAATCTCGTAGAAGAACTCCTGCTACAGTGAATTTGTGCTTTGATAAGTAAGAATTACGGTATTATACTCATTTTTCAAAGTTTTGCCTATAACTTTTCTTGTAAAAAGTAGTACAATCCCTCAGGTTTTATCCCCTAAGAGCTTTACTTAAGGATTAAGTTTCTAGCTCTTCATAATCACAACACCTTAACTAGCCCACAGTATTCTTAGAGAATTGAGCTCTTGCAACTCTTCAAAATTCAAAAAAGGAGACTAGAGAAAGTCTTACGATTTATAGGTAAATAGGTAAAAGAAGAAATCCAGTTTTATACTTGGCCAGTACCGAGATTTTTTTTGCCTTTTCTATTTGTGAAGACCTTTTTATTTTTATGTTGCTCTCGTAAAACTTACTCTTGAAATAATAAAGGAAAGAGCCTATTAATAGGCAACTCTTGAAGTTAGATTGGGAAATGAAACCCGTACTGTTCCCGCCCCGCAAAGTCCCTTTTTTAATGCCTTGCATTGTATATACTTTACTCTTATACCTATTGAAAGTTTAATATAAGAAGAACTTCTGTTAATCTTTATTATATAAATAGTTAGCGCTTATAGAAGTTTTGGGCAAGAGCAAGGTAGAAACATAAATACAAATGATCCATATTTTTTTCTTGAAAGGTGGCTAAAAGCCCAGAGTTACCTCACTTTCTAACCGGCTGGCTAAGTGTATATTGCTTTTACGGGTAACACTTAATTTAGTAGAGATAGCAGACAGAACAAAATATTTTAGAACTCTAATTTAGAATAGTCATTTTTATTTCTCAGGTATATCTTGTAAACAAAAGGTTGCGGTTCGACAGATTGAACGAATCGGGGATCCTGCTTTTTAGTAGAGCATTATAGTTTGATGGGTAGGAAGGAAATAGTAGGAATGATTAGTATATAATTTGTAGTGGAATTTCCCGCGTAGAAGTGGAACATTTACAAAACCAAGAAAGTCTAAAAATAAGGATTCCGGTCGTTAACTGAAGAATCTCTAAGGTCAGGCCTTAAGCAGTCGATTTTATCCCCGATTAATTTAGAATACCTCTTAGAAAATTAAGATAAATTAAATAAATATTAGAGTAATTAAACAGAGCCTTTATATCCTTTTGGAGAATTCCGTTCTAAATTTTTGTATATTGGAATTTATGAAGGAGACCTAAACCCAGCTATTAAAGGCGGCAAATTGAAAGTAGATATAAGGTTACGGGGTGAGGTCAGTGTACTATACTTCTTTAGAATACCTTGAAATGTCATAACATAACTTGAGAGGTGTTCTTCTTCCTATTAATTAAGAAAAATTTGCATTGCTGTGTACTTGTATATTACTGTTCTATACTCTATTTTTGCTATATTGGGGCATACTAGCTAATCTTGATAGGAGTGGTTTTAGGTATATCTTTCACCAAGGAAACCGGAGGCATGGATATGAGTCCTATTTTATAACGGGTTTGACTGTTATATTGATAAGGAATTTCTAAGTATTTATGGTTCTTACTTTTACAAAGAAATTATTGCTCTAGATAAGTGAAATCTTAACATAAACAAAAGGGTGTTCCTGGAGTTATACGACCTTTTTTTTAGTGCAACTAAGCCCCAGGGGTCCCGCAGTGAGGGTAATTCTATGAAGAGCCCTGTGTCTCTAAAGGAGTTCTTGGATATTAGAATCCATAGGAATTGCAGAGAAAATATTATCATGATAAGTAGATGACTCTCGTGTAAGCTCTTAATTAGTTTTTTGTTTGTTCTTTTCCCCTATAGGATCCCTACAGATAGCCAAAAAGCCCTTGTTATTTACTAGCTTTTTAGTTTCAAAAGTGATACTAGTAGTTACACAAAACCTCTCGAATTTACGTTGTACTACTTATGCTTTTTTATATACCTCCCTTTGAAAAGTCAACCGAAACAAGAAGATTGAGAACCTCAAATTCTTTTTAGATCTTTTTTTATCGGTTGCTTATAAACTAAGTAGCAAACTCTTATTTGATCACTGGAATCTTTTCTTTTATAATATCCACGAAGTGCTTAGCTATAATATTTTTCTGTGTCTGGACTTGTTTGAATGCAATACAAGCGTCAGGGTTTTACTACTTTTTGCTAAAATAAAAAGAAAACACTTTAGAAACAACTCTTACTAATAAAGAAAGGAAAGCCCTGTAACTCGAAGTACTATACCCATAGGAATGAATAATGAACCCTTCACTTTCCACTTAATTATTAGTTTCTTGCAACACCCCCAAAAATCCTAATAAAAAAATCCGTAATCAAGTAAAAGTCATTTTGACCCGAAATTTCCTCTGCTTTTTTTTATAAGGGGCTCTTTTACTAACTAAATTTCACAGAAGTTGTGCCCATTAGCGAGAAGCTTTAGCTGGACTGTAAATAAATAGAGGAGTAAAGTTAAGAAACAGGGGCTTTCTTTTGTATCTATCATCTGTAGAAGTTCGTCGGTTAATTTCTTATTCTATATTAAGTTCAACGCAAATAGAACATAGTCAATGTCAGGTTACGCTTGCTAAACTAACTAAAGGGGCCTTAGTAATAGTAATTGTATGGATACTCTTTTCTTGAATTTGAGATTTTACGAGTCAAATCCGAGTCTTTTAAGGGGGCTCCGGTGTAACTGTATTGCAGCTGTTTGTTTTTATTTAGCTATTATTATAGTACGGGCACTCCGACAGGATAACTAACAGTATTAAATCCAACTGGGTTTGAACCCAAGGATATTCACTTGCCCCATGATTTAAAATAAAATTTACAGGGGTTGCCCGGTAGTTAGCTGATATAAGCCCCACTTCGATTATTTTCAGCGAGAGACATTGAGCCCACCCACACCCATAAACAACAAGGAAACTCTTCTATTCTTCTATACTAAGTGAATTCTGAGGGCAAAATTCACCCCTAAAGCGTACTTTTGCGGTGCAACACGAAATATAAAGAATTGTAATTTTCAAACTAAAGAAACTTTTGTAGAGTAATAAAAAGCGCTCATTTATCTAAATCTAGATTCGTTTTACTTCAATTCAATTAAAAACATGGAAAGCACGGAAAGGGGTCAAGAAGACTCTACGTTTAAATAGACTCAAAATTACCATAATGAAAGCCCCGCAGACCTTAAGTACTTTTAGAATATATATTCCCTTGGATATACTACGTTACTAATCAGTATAAAATTTTTATCAATTATACAGCTTACACGAGACCCCCCATATTAACGAGGTTTTTAGTCTATTTGGCATAGTCCCGCACCCCTATTTTTACTAAACAATAAAAAAGAATTTAGGATTTCAAAGAAACTGACACTAATGGAAGAATTCCCTATAGCTTTCAACTTACCCCTCTAAGTCTTTCTGTAACTTTCTTAATACTCAGAACTTGCTTCTTATTCTTCTATTACCTAGTAGGCCTACCCTCTTAATAGCAAGACTCTTCTTCAGAGATGTAAAGGTAAAGAGATATAACCTTCCTTGCTGCCTAACTATCTATCACTATCTTAAGCTAGACTCTGTATCCCGGAATTCCATATCTTGATAAAATTTCTTAGTCTTCAGAATACCCCTTCTCTTACTTTTGCTTGGGTCCCCAAAACTAAATAAAACATAGGAGCACGGAGTTACTTTAGTGGTAATTTCTCAATTTTCAAATTGAGAAAGTACTAAGATCAAGTACTACAAATAAGCCCTATATATTGTTTAGTAGACTATAATGATATCCGTGAGTAAAAAAGGAACAATTTGTGATTCACCACTTATTTATAGTATGCTACCAAGATACGCTAGCTTTTCTCAAATTTGTTTTAAATTACAGAGTCAAAGTAGAGCTAGAGTGTTAAAGCTCAGTCTTTTTTAATAACCCTAG
Source organism: Pelargonium tetragonum (assembly GCA_036897445.1). Classification (NCBI taxonomy): domain Eukaryota; kingdom Viridiplantae; phylum Streptophyta; class Magnoliopsida; order Geraniales; family Geraniaceae; genus Pelargonium; species Pelargonium tetragonum. Next base: position 220,620 of record JAYMTL010000009.1, read on the forward strand.
AGTAACGAGGTAACTGCTATTATAGATACAAAGCTGTACAATAAAATAAAGAGGGGAAAAAGAACTATAAAGGATCCCTTATTAATACCAATACTGTGAACAAGAGTCCCCTTCTAGATTCACTTTTATACAAAATCTTTCTCGCTTACCTTATATACTCAACAAGGATACTCTGGAACACCCTTCAAGGACCCAAATGAGTTATCTGGAAGTAAAAGAGGTATGCTCTTTTTTATTAATGGACTTAGTCTTTTCCCAAGATAAAATAAGTGAAACTCTACTAAGATGAGTAAAACACAATGTAATCTATAAATCTAGAGTATAAGGTTCAGAGAAATTTTGGTTTAGCTTGCAATTAGAAACCCTAAGAATATACTTTAGGGGTATATATAAACTAACGTAGGAATGTGTCGCACTAGCACGCAATACAGAGCTTTTGTAATAAAATCATATATCTGAGAATCGCCTCGGAATTCTAAAAAAGGGACTTACCCGAGACCCCCATTTTGGGAGAAACTATATCCTCACATTACATTTAAGAAAAATAAAGAGCGCAGTACTTGCGTACAAAAGAAGAGAAATCCGAAGGGCGCCACTCATCAAGAAGATTCTCAATCTCTCTCTCAAAGCGGGACTGACTAAAAGAAAGCAACTCCAATAACCAATTATGAGCTCTCTTTTTACCTACTTCAATTTCCAGTAATTTACTATGATATGAATAAAGAAATAGGGTATTGAGCCCTCCCCTTAATCCCGTACAGTAACTACTCCATCTGTAAACATCTTGTAACTCCTTATAGATAGCACGAATTATATATAAAAACAAGAAAAAACAACGTTAAATCAATCTTATACGCTTATACTCAGAATCCCAAGGTTCATTACGAATGGCCAAGCAAAAGCATAGAGATGCTGTTATCACTTACCCGCTAAACTCTTAATAAGATAAAAAAGATCCTCTGTATTGCGGATGAAATACCTTAAATTCTAAATTTTAGTTTAGTACCTACGACTTTATATATAACTTAGATTAAGGGGATACAGATTCTAACAACAAAATAGCAATAGCAGTATACCCATATAGACTCCTGGTCTGATAAATTTTTCGTGGATCTATTTGAAGCTTTTAGGCCTATATTAATTAAAAAAATTCCCCTTATTTAGGAGCTCCTAGTACACAGGCAGAGTAAATAAACATTACTACAAAGAAATTCAAGGTGCAACTCTTCGAATCTCGAGTGGGCTTTGTCCTAGTTTTCTCGGCTATTAATCCGGCCCTCCTCAAACAAGTATCTTACTTTTAAAAGTAGGACCCTATGTAGTTTTTATTAAACCGTGTCCAAAAATGGATTAAGAGGGAGGCTGGAATCCCGGAGTGCAAATACTATATGATAGAAAAAGAAATAGATAAAGAGACCTCTTATCTGAAGCATACTACTCTAAAAAACACGGAAGGCTAAAAGCTGGAAAGGATCCCCTGTATTGCACATGCGCCTATAAAGCTTTATGAAATCGGAGTCATCTGACCAAGGAGAGACCTACAAAGTAGAAATTAGCAGCACGAGACCGAGGCATTACAAATGAGAAAAAGTGGAAGTAGAGTTTATTCGATTTACTGTCAAGTTGTGTTGTTTAGTAACTGCTTCCCGTTTTCATGGAGAGGCCTCGACTTTTTGTTATAAAGGATTAAGGGGTCTCCCCCTTAGGAGATTAGACTTAAGGTATAAGATATATGGAATACCCCTTAGATTAGAAAGTTAACTTTGGAGATTCATTTTTAGGGTCCCTTTTATAACTTTCTTTATGTATATACTCATTTAGAAGGGGAGGAGGGGTTACACCTAGTCTACGAGTATTTGAAAAAGCTATATCTAAAATTTTAGTAGAAGAAATGTTTCCTTTACGGTAGGGAACAAAAAGCATTGCTTGCATAATTTCGGGCACAGGACTTAAGTTCCTATAATGTAAAATAGATAATGTAGGTAGGTTACAATCTTACCAACTGCTTAAAGGTTTACCCTGGGCATCCTATTAATTAAGTGAAAATTGCATTTAGGATCTATACTTTTTCTAAGATAGTACTGCTTCTTTTATTATAACCTTCAAGCTTTGTGTCTAAAGGGAACCCCTGGGTTGAATTTATAGCAACTACACTCTAAATTTAAAGTATGTGATAGGATCTTTTAAAAGGCTCTAGCTTCAAAAAATTTATACAAGTATAGGTATCCCCAAACAAATAAGCAAGCCTCGTCATGCTTTCTTTCGTCTTCAGCTTTAATTTAGTTTTGTATTATTAAAAGTTATGTACGACAAAACTGCTAGATATATCAATGAGGTACGCCCAAAAAGTTTTTCCAAGTTTTTAAGTACTAAAGCTTAACAAAGTACTGGGAATACAATAAAGGGCAGAAGCAAGAATGCAAGGGATATTAGAGTAGAGGTTTTACTATTAAGTTATAAAAATGTTAGACTTTCGGACTCGTAGTTTATATAAAAGGAAGTCCGCTTACGAATCACTAGGTAGCGGTTTGGAACAAAAGACAAAAGGAAGGGCCTAGAATACATATAAGAGCAAATAACTCTATTTCAATTCACTGGGGGTCTTTGTCTTTTTAAAAATAGAGTTATTTCTTTGTTTTAGAAAAGGTTCTGTATTTAGGTTCACTAAAACGCAGAAAACTAATACAGATGTAGAACCTTACCTTATAGGACTCGGCTCGAACTGACGTTGTCTATTTTATTGAATTTTCCTAAGAAAAACAAATGTAAAGTGAGTATGATGCCAAAATTCTCTAGAACCTTTTTTGGGGATTTTAGAAAAGTCTATATAATTCAGTCTTTCCTTACCCTATCGTATTCGCAGTTTGGCGCCTCAAGGGCTTTTCCTTTGTCAAATGTAAACCCTAGGAGTTTCCTGTACATATAGGTTAACTTTCTGGGTGATTTAAAAGGGCTTCTGTTTAAAGAATCTTTCCCTTTCCCGCGGAGAAGTTGCTAAATAGTATAAGGCTGATTCTTTAGTGGGAGCTTTGAGAAGTAAATTCACATTGTTGATTAGCTTTTTTCGCGAGTCCCACGTCTAAGTCTTTCATAGGGGCATCCCTATGATTTATGCTTTTGCTTCTGATTGTTATACCCTTTCGCGAAACTTTTTTACGGGAGAGGTAATGTAATTAAGAGGAGACTCTTTTAAAATAAAAGTAAGGCGTAAAGAACCCATATAGAAGGGATTTCTAGTGGTTATTAGTTAAGAGAAAATTAGGGCCTTACATTTCTAGACTAGAATCTAAAGCATGGTTTTTAGGGCGCGGGTAATTCCCACCTTTTTGTATAATGACCTAATCTCTGATTTAGGCCCCAGGGGCTTTATCTTTCTATGTAAGGGGGGCTGGTCTGTAAAAGTTATGAGAAACTTTTTAAGTAATAAAAGCCAGTTCTTTACAAGTTTTATAGGTTTATAGAATTGCTTGTCAGCTGGTTTGTAGCAAAATTAATAAGGGACCTTTTTTTGTAACTTAGCTTGAAGATTTAAATTAAAATAACCGTTTCCTGTTCACTAAACAAAGAGCTTAAACACAAAAAAACATTGGACGCCACACCCTGCAACTTTTACTTGTAATTAGCCGAAAACTTCAGCCCCAGGTACCCCTTAGATAGCCTTGAGAACTCCCTAGTATTAGAGGCGCATGCTTCTTAAAGGGTCGCTTTTATTCTACCTGCACTAGCACAGCTTTGCGCTGAATTTCTCCTTAAAGCGCTATTCCCACGGAAACCCTCCGAATTCTTAGCTATTAGGTATCCCGAAATCTAGCTACACTTACGCAAGCCCCAATACTACATTTAATATAACTCTACCTCGAATTAAATATTAAACATAAAGCCACTAAACTACATATAGGGGAACCTATGGCGTTTACCCCTTAGGATTTGGGGATGTCATAGCTTCCGTGTAGGTAGTAGGTTCTTTGTAGTAAGAGCCGGGGTCATTTAGGTGACTTGTAGAGGAAAACTCTTAATAAAAAAAGTAAAAGGGGCAAAAATAAAGAGATAAAAAACCAACTCAAGCTCCTATTAAGGGCCTGATTTCAGCATGCTATATAATTAAGAATATAAGATTTCGGTAGATAAAAAGAAAGTTTCCACCAGCATAGAGTTCGTAAAATCCTTTAGTTTAAGGGAGTGCAGGCAAGCGTTCTAAACTTTTATTCGTAGGAAACGTTTCCTTTTTTATACCTAGTCGGCGGAAAAGCTTTTGTGAGTGAGTATTGTTAAGTTTACTGTAAAAAATTTTATAGATTAGGATTTACTTGAATAAAGGGTTATTAACGGGGTATCGCTAGAAAGTTTTGAGGGGGTGCTCTAAAAAAGCATTACTATCAAGAGAGACAGGCTTAAGGGGTTTTTAAAAATTCCTGTCGGGCAAGTTTGAATATTTGAAGTGCTCCACGCAAGCGTACTAGAGTTTTTGTGTAAGAGTTTGTGGAATTGAGTTTATACTTTTCAGAAGTCAGAAGGAGGAGCTCTGGTAAAACCTTAAACTTGCTATAAGTCCCTTTTGTCGTGCACTAAATTTTTTTTTTAACTTTCATCAGTAAGGCAGTCTTCAGAACACGCTTTTGTTATGAGAGCTAGAAGAGGGGCGTTTTTCTAGGCACTTATTTTAGCAAATTCGACTTTTAACCATAGATCCATAGATACTGTCTGTAATAGGGATTGATTAATAGGCAAACCCCCGGAACAACTAAATCCAATTTATTATCAATTTTGGACATAACCCTAAAGTAAAAGATTAAGCATTTCGGTATTATGCCTTATAGAAATTTATCTTACTTCACAAAAATAACTTAGATTTTGGAAACACCCGAGCTCCTTTTTAAATTTTATATCTGAATTATGCAAGTAGTAGCCTATCTCAAACTTATTTCAGTTCTCTCTTAGATCCTAATTTCTTACTAGGAGGTTGGGGTAAAGTAACCTCACAAAAGATAGGAAAAATCCAATTAAGGGAATATAAAATTACAAAACTTTAGTCAAATCTTTTCTATATGCAGCGTCTGGAGTTGATAAAGCACATCTGTTTATTCCGTGGGTTACGAAAAAAGTACTGCACTATAACAAAAGTATAAGAGCTAAACCAAAAATTTTCCTAAAAAAATCACGATTGCCTACAAAAGTTTGACTTCTAAATTTATCAAAACGGGTATCTTTATCCTAAAGTAGTGCCCTTCCCGGGAGTCCTATTTTACCTACCTTTCAGTACGGGCTTATCTTTCAGTTAGTGCTTACTTATTACCAGATTACGAGTTTACTAAACAACATATACTAACTAACAATTCCAATAAAACTAAAAAGGGGATCCTACTACATATTTGATTAATACCAGAGTTCTTGCAACCAGAACCCCAAGAAAGTTCTTCTATTAAAAAAAGGAAAGATTAAGGCAGACAACCCTATAGTTTATAATCTTAATAACAAAAACATAATGTAAAAGAAAGTAGAGGTAAATACAACAGGGAATCCTATAAGGTTTTTTATTAGTACAGGGCCCTCTTAATAGACGTGGCAGTCCAAATTTTAGTTCTCGCTAGAATTAGTTGAATTATCAGAAGCTTTTTCTTACTTATATCTCTCTGGTTATAACTTTGTGCTACTACTAAAAAAAATTTCGAGTTTATAGGACCCTTATTAAACTAAGTTATAGGCAATTCATTCACTAGTATACCTTTTAAGAATAAAGCTTTCCTTAATCTTTTGCCTTGTTTTGGCTAGAAAGCAGAGTGTAAAACGTGAACTTTACTAAAAAGTAATTAAGACCGGTGTCGAGGAATTAGACAAAGACCTGCGCAAGGGGCATCCTACCGATAGATCTTTCTTTAGAAGCATATAGGGTGCAAATTCCGCCGCAAAGCAGCCTTATGATCGATGATTAGAAAAAAGAGTAAGAGCGCAAAAGTTCCCGGAGCCCCTAAAAAAAAGTTTACATTCGGTAAAGAGTTTCCGATTGGTGCGGGTTCGAGACTGGCGGGTATATAAAAAAGATTGGACAAGTGCTTTAGCTGCTCAAGTTCTTCCATTAACATTAAGGGGCTTCTTTTCACAAATAATGGAGACAACCTAGGGGCTACGGGACATAAAATCAGGGATAACTCTAGTAAATTATAGAAAAAATATAGTATAAAACTTCACTTATCAAGAGCTCTAAATAAGAGTTAGGATTACTTTATAAAAAATGTTGGTATTAAAAGTTTAACTTAAGAGTCTGCGCTCTCGGCTTTTAACTGGGTTTGGGAAGTAGAGGCATAAAGAGTCGTCAAATACATAAAAAGAAATTGAGTACTTCCTCGAGTTTTCTAAGTTATGCTTTAATTCAGCCAAAAGGTGTACCCTATCTTATATATTGTACTACGAATAGGATTTGCACCTTCTGACATTTGAGTTGTACTAAAGTGTTTCTTGTTATAACTTGTACTTATATGCATAACGCCCGCTAGTTAGAGCTTATAGAAAAAGAACTGCGTAAAGGGGGAATAACCTGAAAAGTTTAAAAAACTAAATTGCTATTTCCAGACATTATTTAAGAATTTTTTATAAGAAAGTGTCCCTGCTTAGGAGTCTCAGCATATTAAAGGGAAAAATATAAAGATCCTACGGGTATAAAAAGCTAAAGTTATACTTGGACCCATTATACATATAAAATCCATTGCCTTAAAACCTTAAACTATCTATAAACTTACTTATAACTAGAAGATAACCTACTAATACAAGTAAGTATATATACCCATTAGACATAAACTACAAGGAATAACAAGAACACAAGTACAGTAACTACAGGAAACCCTAATACAAAGAGTCTAAGAATCCTCCATAAGACGATAGGTCTAGCTCCTCTCCTTATAAGAAACAACAGGGTATAGCTCCTATAACTATAAAACAAACCTAGCTAACAACTAAGAAAGAAATAAAAAGCAAATAAAACAAAGAAGTCAAGGAAAGGAGAAACAAAAGAATAAGAATCCGAAGTATTGGTGTAGCAGTAGATTTGATTGATCTATACATACTCAAGTAACTAATACTACGCATTACCTCCGTTACACTTTAGTCAGTCGGTAAGAGAGACGTACTCCTGTTCCCTCTATGTAGCCTCTTTAGCGATAAGAGCATAGTGCAATGAGGAATACAGCTTAGAGGAAGAAGCACAGCCCATAAGCTACCATAGCCCATACAATACTATAGACTATAATACAACTATAAGAATAGTACAGCAACTACTGTAGCTACAAAGAAGGCATCCCCTTGGAATAAATAAAGTGTAATGTGAATTATACATCCTCCTGACCGAAGCGTAGTAAAGGGGATTAATGCCTTAAAGTTTCTTGATAGTACAGAGATACCTTATAACTATCTACTCTGCTTTTGTAATACTAATACCCGTTTTCTGGATTCTTGCCTTATTCTGTATATGTATCACAGTATTAGTCTTTTGAGCTATCCTTGTACTTGGAAAAGGGCCCTAATAACTTATAACTAACTCTAGGGTACACCCTTTAAAATTCTACTAAATTACGGAATTCTTAGAGAAATCACTGCTTTTATCTAGAAAGTGCCTTACCTCGAGAAGAAACCGGCATGACATAAGTAAAAAACCAAAAAACATATAGAATTCTATCTCTTTATTTTATTTGAAACTTTTTCTTTAGACTTTTTAGAACCTTTGCGTTAGTCTAACTCCTTTCTGTAAATTGTACTCAGCTCTCTAACAGACAAGTAGAATTCCCACTATTACTTTATTTACTTTAAAGACTAGAAAGCTCTTGGTTAATGGGATTTTCCAGGTTTATTGCTAAAACATTCCTCTTGTTCTCTGTACTTATTACTATATAGCTTATTATATAGAGAGTAGGGAGTTACTCTTCCCTCCGGAAGGCCCCCGAAGAAGGATAAGTAAGGCAGGAGATAGTATAGACCACTTAACGCCTAAGACCAACACCAAAGGTAAAAACAGACTTGAAACCCTAGTTTTATATTCATTTCGATTCTACAAAACATAAGGAAAAACCCTTATTATATCGTACATTAATTAAAAGAAACAGTTTCTATTTGGCTTGTATCCTGTCCTAGACTGATCTGAATGAAAACCTCGCAATATAAGTCCTTATCACCTTAAACAAATTTAGGGTTCCCCTGTCTTTAACTAGAACCCCCAAGAAAATGAAAGCAGCCTTTACTTATATACTTTTTTACTTTAAAGAACGCATTACTTGTAAAGGAAACAAATTATAAACTTAGCAGGATTACACTTAGCTAGTGTACCTTCAGATATTGTTGATATTAAAATAGTCGGGATTGAACAAAATTTTTTATAAAAACCCCTCAAGGAATAAATAAAGATGTAAGGATACCCGCGTCTACTCTTATACAAACAAGAATTCTTGATATTTGTTTTTGCAGAATTCCTTCTGAAATTCCCTTAACTAGAATCAGATTCTTTAACCAGGGCTTTTAGTTTTAATATTTTAAATACCCCTCTTAGGTTAGCCTGCCTTTTTCAGAGTAGAACTACGCCGCTTCTTAGTGTAATCTTATAAGGCTTTTTACCGGCTTCATACATAAACTTACTCCCATAAAGTGCTTTAGTTTATACTAAAAGTAAGGAGTTCCCGTTAGGTAGTATATCCCTTTTTATAAATCACTGCTACTAAGACTTACCCTTATATAATTGCACAGGGAAAACCCACTATAGACGTCGGTGGGTCTTGTAAAACGATTTACTACTAGCAAATATTCAACGAAAAAAAGCATTCTGAAACTTAAATTGGACAACTATTAAGTTCCTGTTTGTAAGGTGATACAAGAGTTTTGAAATTCTTTCTTATGTCTGATCCCAGTACAATCAACAAGAGTGAACCCAAGTAATGAGTCTTTATCCCCCTATTTTTCATAATTTTTTAACAAGCCTATAAAAAGTAGATTATAACTTTTCGTATCGAGGAGGCGGATTTGCTGCTTTGAATGACACGTAACATTAGCAAATATACTGCACAAGGGTTTTTGCGCAAATCAAATAGAGAGTCCTTAAGTCAGTACCTTTAAGTTTTTATAACCCAGCCCTTCCTTATTTCCTTTATATAATTTCCCTAAAAAAGATAGTACAAGCAAAATGCACACTTGTGTAGCCCCGGAATGTTAAAAAGAACTTATCTACTCTACCCAAAAACTCCTAAATTTCAAATTAAAGAAGCCGCAAGTTATAACCGTTCCAAACGGATTTCTCCAACTTTTGACTTGTCAACAGGTTCCTTATTACTCAAAAAAGCAATCTTTATAACAACTTTCTTATAATATAAACTGTTAGAGTCACTATATAAAAAGAAAAAGCCAAAAAGCTAAACTTAACAGCAGCTCCTAACTCCTAATATTTGCCTAATCAAGGGTCTTTTCAGGAGCGTCGAAACCCCCTGTTGAAACAGGTTTAAAATATCCGATTCCCAAAAATAGAACTTTTATCTTTCTTTGGAAAAGACAACTAACAGCTAAACAAGGAAGCTTAGCTCGACTAAAACGCATTGTACTCTAATTCCTATTACAAAAGAAAGCGTATACCCCCTAACTCTTAAAAAAAGTTGCAACTTTATTATACTTACTTTACCAAAAAGGATAACCTCTCAATAACCTGATTTTATATGAGCTGCAGGAACCTCATTTAGTGAATAAGTCTTTAAAACTTCCCTGTCTTATTATTACTTATACTTGAGAACACACCCATGCAGGACTCTCTTAGAAGAGGAAATTCCCATGGTTCATTATACTAAGCAGAATCAGCGCCCTTTCTATAAAATACTAAGTCGGCATCTTTAACACCTGCGCCTTATATGCTTTTTTGTCTCAAGTTTGCGAAGAAAAAGACTGGTTGTAAGTTAATTTATAAGGCAACAAATTTCAGAGAGTATGTAATTTTGGCTTTAAGTATTTTATAGAGTTCTAAGAGGATCCCTTGTTAGCAACCCGGGAAGGCCTTTAATCAGGCATAAAGATACAACTCAAACCCCTGATAAAAGAGCAGCCCGTTACGGGATTTAATATCTTTATTATATATTTTGTTTTTCCATTTCTTCCTTTTACTGTATTAAAACTTCTTTTACTAGAATAGAAGAAAAGTTTCCTAAGCCTTGTGAATAAATTGAAAAAGAAATTTAGCTAAAAAAACTGGGTATTAAGTATTAAAGGTTAGAGAAAGTAATCCCTTGGTAAATTAAGACTTAATGCTTTGACTACTCCAAAGATTGTTAGGCAGCTCTTGTATTCTGTTCGAGGATTAAGCTCATATAAAAAAAATCCCATCTAAAACCTCGTTACACTCCTTGGACCCATTGCTTGGCTCTGTGAACCGTAGGCTGAATAAAGAATTACTATGTAGGTAGTCTATTCCTATTAGTAGGAGGAGGGAGTATTCTGCATTAACTAAACGAAATTTTTCCATATTAATACAGGGTATTCTATAACAAACGATATCTCCTGAAAGGAAACCTAACAAGGAATCGGGGTATTAGGACTTTAACTGCTTTAGTTTAGAACAAAGATATTTGACTTTAGAGGGGCGCTTTTGTTTACAGGCAATTCCTCGGTTTCTTTTTTACTATTTCATAATCTGGGTTTAGAGAATTCGTCAGGCTCTAAACCTACTCCTAGTGCTCATAATAAATCCAAAGGCGGGGTACGGGTTGTGCCCCAAGTTATACCTTATTAGCAAAACTCATAGTTAAGCTTTCCTTGATCAATCAATGAGAAAGACTTCAACTTACTGTTATACGCCTAGGTATACCCTATAAATAAAAAGGCTTCAGAACTTTTACATATCCAAGATTCTCTTAAAACCCCTTTTTATATACTAAATATCTTTTTTTTATTTCCCAAGTTCAGATTTAGACCCAAGGATAACCTAGAGTTACCCATTTAATATTTACTGGATTCTGGGTCCTCTCTCCCACTAAGTTTGAAGTGGGCACTCTTCTTTCATAAAGTTTACTTCAAAAAAGGGGTTTCTAAAGAGTATGACAGGAAAATAGAAAGAACTTCTAAGGAATAAAGTTTCGTTGTCTTCAGTCCTTTTTGTGGTTTATTCCCCCCTTTTTTGGTGGTAAATTAAGGCCAGGTTTTAAAGGGCAATTTCCGGTAAAGAACTAGAATTCAAGCTTTTGTTGGTTGTAGTTCTTAGAGTGTAAGGTTGACTATCATTAAACTATATAGCATAAATCTTCCTCGCTACGCTACCATCGGGTAGACTAACTCCTTCTCATTTTTATTCTTAATAAAGTTCTATCCCCTAATGCCAGTAACAAAAACAAAAAAGACAAGAGGTAAGCTTGCTTATTTACCTTAAACAAGTAAGACTATCTATACTAAATACTATAAGAAGCCCCTACAGTCGGGTACAAGCTTTCGAATCTCTCTCGGGTTATTTCCTCTGTATAGGAATAATAGGAATAACAAGACTAGGTATAGATAAGAACAAAAAATGAAGTCTAAATTAAGTATAGTAGGCTGCAGTAATAGAATAACTACAATAGCTACAGGGAATCCTAATACAGTAGCTACATAGTTCTAAAAGAGGAATCTGGCAGCTATCAAGAATAAGATAAAGATACAACAGAGTACGGGCCTCGCTCCTATTAAGAGGCTAGGTGTAGGTGTGAGAGGTATTAAGAAGCAAGCTCTGCAGGGTGTGGAGTAGGAAAGGTATGATACAGAATAAGCTATAGAATCCGAGTACAATTAGCTAGGGGATTCCTTCATCTTTATTGGAATTTATATATTATTAAGGGGGGAGTTTCCATGTTGTTAGTTTAAAAGCAGCATTCTAAGGAATTAATATAAAGACAAAGTGAGTATGACATTATTAGAAAGCCCTATAAGAAAAATATGCTCGTATAAAGAAAGTAAGAACTAAAAAGGAGTTTAGAGGCTTTTCTACTATTAAATTAAAGTCTATTAATCCTAGTAAAATTAAGGCAAATCCAAAACAAGAAACCTCACAAGACAAGGAATACCTTAAGTCTTACTAAGCGTTAATTTAGGAATGATGTCCCGTAAAAAGAACCGGTTTGCACAGTAGTTGGATTTCCGAGTTTTAGTTTAATAAGGAGTAATACCTATGCGGGAGTTTAAAGTAGAAATGGTTGAGGCAGAGTCTTTTCCAAGTACAAGTTTTTTCTTGACTAAACAGGGCGAGGAATAGAATCCATTAAAACAGGTTTTTCTATAACCCAGTAAAGAAACTGCCAAAAGTACAGTTTTCATGTATGTTGGCTAGCTCTTTTTCCAAGGAGTCTAGTCTAGGTTAATGTGCCAATCTTAACTAATCTACGAATGCAAATTCTGGGTTTCGGACAACACTAAAAGTTAGCAAATAAAAGGAGAATAAAAGAAATTAAGGATGTTCCTTTGTTTCCAAACCAAAAGCAAGTAGGAGAATAAAAAGTTTTTAAAAGGCCTTTGTAGAACACGAGTACCTCTATATTATATGATACGATTTATAGATAAGAGCGAAAACAGGGCTCCTAATTTTTATAACAATTATACTTTTTCTTTTATACTTTGAAATTTAATCAGGAAAGTACTCACACACAAGAGATTGAATTTATTACTAGTCTAGGCGAAGATATCAAAAATGGCTAGAAAATGAGTGTAATTAATCCTATCATACCCGAGAAATCCAGGGAGCATAAAAAAGAATGCTAAATTAGAAACCTTTTTAATAATAATTTTGATGCGGCACACTCCTTATCTAAAAATGACCCCCATTAAGAAAATAGCTAAAGTCAACCCTTACCCCCAGGAATTCCTTAGTACTTAATCCAGTTTCTTAGGATACTGTTCGAATCTATACAACACTCAAGCATTTAAAGAGCTCCCTTTTGTGTATTTGTTTGTGAAAAATCTCTTATCTATATACCTACAGTGATATGAAAACTATGGATTAGTTGGTGGGGGTATTGCTAACCAAAGAAATACCTGGATATTCCTTAAGTATCTCTTTGTTGTATAAATTGACTTCAGCACAGAATACTCTAAAATGACAATATAATAAATACCTTAACTAAAGGTTATATCTTGCAATTTTAATCGTAGAAGCGTTCACTACCAGATTTCGCTTAAAAGTTTACCCCTTCCTTAATATAAATCAGAGTTGTAATTTAGTTTACCTCGTGTATACCTCCCCCTTGGTTGAGTATTATAAATTTTAGTGGGACTCCAACTTTGATAAGCTTTAGATTTTAGTAGATTTGGCTAGTTAGCCCACCCTATATAAGAGTCAAAATTTCCGAAGTGCAACTCCCTTTTGACAGGAATATACAAAAGTCTGAATTAATTAGAATTTCCTTAAAAAAGATCCTACTGATTGACGAAAAAGTTCTGTAAAGAAGGATTGCTTATTTACAATACCTCTACCCAGCGCTGCTAAGGAATGTAGGGTAAAAGTTGAGGTTATAAGTCCTCTAGAAACAAATCTCTTAACACGCGTGTATATGTATAAGCCTCAAAACTTCATAGTATATTTAATTATTGCATTCCCTGTTATATTTTTCAATCCCGTTAGCGCGGGTCTAGGAGCTTCTGTTTGTAAAAATTCTTTAGGGGTGCGGGTACTTGGATACGTCTTATAGATTGATTTTTAATATAACTAGGAACTGGCTCGAGTAAGTGCACTTCTTATGTTTGTAGAAAAGGGCCTACCTAAAAGGGCTTTGATAGGTAACTCTGGTTGTATAATAAACTAAGTCAGGAAAACACAATACTTTGTGTAAGTGGCTCCAATTTCGGTATTTAGGCAGATAGCTTCAAAAGTTTTAAAGCTAGGCACCTCTAAAAATGAGTTTTTATTTCACTTTCCTGGAAGGTCCCCGGACTCAAAGCATCCTTTAGTACTTTAGTAATAGTAAAAAAAGAGAGTTTGATCTAATCGAGCTGCAAGCAAGAAAGGGTAAACGTTAGCCTCAAGATATCTTTAGAATCTATATGCTGAACAAAAGTCCTAGGCACAAAACCGAGGCTCTAAGGCGGCTACCCTTTACTTAAGCATTTTTATTAAAAATGCGAGGCTCAGCCACCCCGTAATTCCCTATATATTTCTGACTTTCAAGCCACTCTACATCTTAGATAATCCCTAACAATTATTCTTTGCTTTAGTAGGTGGTATCTCTAAAGGGGTCTCTTGAAAAGGGCAGACCTTATTTTATTAAGAGTCTTCAAAGCACAACTAGGTTTATACAACTCTTAAGCTTTTAGGACTTTGTTTTTAGTTTCGAAGCATTGACTACTAAGGAATAGCCCTTTGCAATTTACTTACGTTGGGAGAGTCATACTGTAATTCTTCTACCGGGATCTTCTTAAACCCTTTTAAAAAAGCTTTGGGATGCTAAATATTGATTTAATTAACGGAGAGTCGCTGCTTAGGTTGCAAGTTATAGGATTTTGGTAAAAAGCCCCAGAAATCTCCTTGATATAAGATTTTTCTGTAAATTTTAGGTTGTTTTAGCTTATGCTATATAAAAAAGAAGTTTTCGTTAATGCTTTAATAGACGGGTTAGGCCCCTTTTTTTTTCAGTACTCTCAAGAGTAGACAGGGCCCAAAAATTTCTTTATCATAGCAAGGAACTCCGCGGGTTTCCCAAGAAATTTTATTACGTTTTGGTTTCTGAAAGTAGCTTATTGGGGAGGGGTTTAGTTTCTGTAGTTCCATTCCCAGGACTAGAGAATTGGGCTTTTGGATTCTGTTTCTACAATAGATTTCATAGCAGGATAGTTAATGAAAACAAATTGAAAAGGGTAGTAGAGTCAGTTTAGTTTTTTACTAGCCAACAAGTCAAGTCTTTTTGCTCCTTTGGCGGTATGTACAGATACCAGATAGGAGTTTAATGCGCGTTTGCTTAAGATAATTACAAAACCAGGCTTAGTTTTACTTATTAGGAGTTCTATAGCTCGAGATGTACAGTATTGGGGATTACTTTACAAAAGTTTTTCCTTTTTTCGCAAAGTCTTTTTATACTAAATCTATTTATAAGTAACTCTTTTCTTGCATTGTAAATTACTCATGGGTATAAAACCCGTACTTTATAAAAGTTATTATAAATTTCTGAGTTTTATTACTTATTCTTTAGACGACTTTTATGTCGTGTTTTCGGGATCTAAGAATGACTGTTCCGGGATTTTTATGCTTGTTATTGCTTCTGTGACAGGGTATCTTTCTACATATCGGGTCTACCTTTAAATTGAAAATGTTTATAACCTTGCATTTCATTTTTCCCGATTAGATCTTTTTCTTTTCCTTACAAGGTATTAATAACTCAGTAAACCCAAATCTATTTGGCAACACTAGAGCTTTAGCCGAGTTAGCGCCTATTTTAAGTTTAAGGAACTTTTAGTGCGTAGCATTTTTCTGAACAAAAGCAGGAATACTTTACTCTAGAATCGATAGGAAATAAAACAATGCGGAGAGAGAGAAAGCCAAAAAACCTTTGTACTCCGGAAGCCCTCGCTTTAACAGAATCCTACCTTAAGTCGCTAATTATATGAACTTAGCTGGATTAGATTATAAAGATTTAGATTGCAGAATTTTACTTCCACTCTGTGCATAGCTCTTTCTTGTTTTGAACTAAAAAGGGATTCTAAAGTTTAAGGCAGTAAGTTAGGTAAGTCGTTCTTATGCCCGGCAAGGGCTTCTTTGAAGTTCTCTAAATTTATGAGACTGAAGCTAGGCTAGGGCAGTATCCTAATCCTATAACTTTAGCTGGGGTCTATAATATAAAAGGGGGAGCCCCTAATTCTCGTTAGTTAAGTTAGCGGATTATTAAATCTGGTTTTAACTACTTATACTACTGCTGAAATGTAAATGTACCAAACTGCCTAATTAAGAAGGAAATTGTACAATGACTAAATGACTAGAAGTACCTACTCGTCACAAGAATGGGACTCCTTTTGGTAAAGAGAAACCCTCTGTTGCTCCAACGGATTAGATTAAAATTTCTACAGAGTTCCTCGGTGAAAAATAAGAGAAATCCAGAAGTGCTAAATAACTAGGGTACCCTCGCAATTCATTCTTGTACCTCAACTTATTTTACTTCCGTACGGAGAACCTGTGGTATCTCTAACTCCCCGTTCAAAAAAGCAACAACTTGACAAACCAAAGCCACTTGCTGGAATTATCAATTACTAAAGCCAAGTATTTAAAAAGACTTCTTTGTAATACTCAAAGTAAGGAGTTACTACCTAATATCTAAGGGACGCTTAATTGTATTTGATGCTTTGAAGTTAGACTTCTCGCTCAAGTAAACAACTTGCTATCCTTGTTAACAATTAGGGTAATTCTATACCTAATTCTTATCCCTTATACTAGATTGTATAGTTAAATGATCAAGCCAGCTACCCTAAAATTGCTTATAATACCCTTTAGAACTCTCCTACTTTCATGCTTAGGTCAACCTTTAACGAAGCAGTAAATCTACATCTTAGAACGAGCCTTCTTTTATATTGTACTCAAAGGGAATTCCTCAAAATGACCCCGATCCAGATTTAACGGAGCAAGAAAGTTGGATTTCCTTTACCCAAGAGCCGAGCCTGCTGGGCGATAAAACATCAGTCCTAATTCTTATTAGTAGGATTCTCCTTTTTAACAAAAGTCTCTTTTATTTCTTGTGTAATGTCGAGCTTATTTTAAGAATTCCTTTTATATTTTTAGCTGAACTTTATCTTCTTGTGGTATTTACTTACCCGTTTTCGCTGTGGGTAGAGAGCCTTGAAAGGTGCTCGTAGTGCACAGAACCTTATTATATAATATTGTATAAATAAGGGTAAAAAAGGGGGGGTTGCTTTAGGCTTTACTGAAATTATGTTACTTGCGTTAAGAAGTGAATAATTCTTTTTTAATTTAAAGGGAGGGGCAGTTTACTTAAGGACTAAATCTGGGCAATAGGTTTCCACTGATACAGGTACGGGGTTGGAAGTCCTTTTTTACAACCTGCTTAGGGCAGCACCCCTAATATATGTGTGACTTTGACTTAGGAACTCGCGAAAAAGAAGTTGTTAGGAGATAGCATAAAATAAAGAAGTTGAACTGAAAGGGAATAGTAGTAAGAAAATAAGAGGAGTCTTAATGTAATACATATAATACAGGCTTCCTCCCCTACTTCATAAAAGAGCTTCCTTTTCCTAGTTCGTAAGTAAGGCTGAGGTAGAACTATAGTCTAACCAACTTAGGAATTAAAAAGAAGAAAGCCCGGGGAACTCTTTCTTGATTCTTGCTTTTCTAATCTAAATTGAACTTAAAACTAGGAAGATGTTTTCCTGCTTTCCTTAGGGCCAAGTAATAAGGTAAGGAGTTTT
The DNA here is from genome assembly GCA_036897445.1 of Pelargonium tetragonum. Lineage (NCBI taxonomy): Eukaryota > Viridiplantae > Streptophyta > Magnoliopsida > Geraniales > Geraniaceae > Pelargonium > Pelargonium tetragonum. The sequence continues at coordinate 237,996 of JAYMTL010000009.1, forward strand.
TCCCCTAGAAATTTCATTTCCTTTTGTTAGTATAGGAGCTCTCAAGGTAACAAGAGGCTTTTTCTATAACTAAGTAGCTAGGGTTTCTGACTCCAATTAAAGTAAGGAAGTCTGAAGGAATTATTAAACAAAGAAGCCTTCTTAAGAGAATTTCTTGCTTTAAGAAGGAGAAAAAGGATCCGTTTTTACAAGAGAAAGCGCTTTCAATCAAGGGCATTTGTCAGGATTGGCGGAGTTTTGAGCTACTCAACTAAAGGTTTGTATTTTAAAGGAAGTGTTAAGGAGTCCCTGGTGTATTGCTTATTATTCAGGTACCCCTTAGAATTAGAATATAGAAAAGACCTAACTTTTGCTTAGGTAAACCCTTAAAAGGTCCTGTGGCTGTAGAGTTTCGGACTATTCAATCTTTTTTTACTATATCCTTAACAAGCCCTTTCAAGAGTCTGGTTTCCCGTTTTACTAGAACTTTTGAGATTAAAATAGGAAAACATGAAGCACTTTTTGCTGCTGTAAAGAGGTTTTATTTCTTTGGAACGACCCTGTTGTAGTTGTGCACTAGAACCCGGGGCAATTTTGAAATATAGTATATAGAAAGTCCTAATACAGAATCCAGATATTAAGGGAGGGTTATACGCATAAAAATTCGTTTGACGCCCAACTCAGTTGTATCCCTTGTCACTTGACCTGAAAGGGTGTACTTGAGGAGACTTTACTACTAAATTAAGAGGAAATTTAGTTTATATAAGGACCTACAAGCCTTTGTCAAAGTAAAAGCTTCGGCGGGAAATCCTGAAGGGGATCACAAGTCTGATTGGAGAATCTCTAGGCTTTTTTTACCTTAGAGTTAGTGCGTACTTTGCTGAGATATAGAACTCCTTTGAATTTTGGATTTATATAATAAACGCCCTCTATTCTACTTCTACTCGTGTAAGCATAAAGAAGGGCGCCCAACCTATAAATGTACTTTGAATTTAAGTGTTATCCTCGTTTTATTTACATGTTAAGAGAATTCATTTCGTATTGAGGCGTTATGGTACCCCCTCTTTAAGGGAAAGTTTGCTACCTAGTAAGTTGTAGTAATAACGGGACTTTCATTTTATAACAGTCCGCACAGAAAGAATAGGATCTCTCTGAATAACAAGGATAAATTGAGTGCCCTTCCGAACCCCTTTCGTTAGCGTTTTTTTACTACGCCTCTTCCCCCATTCTAGGATTCTAAAATAGCCTTATACTCGCGTTATAATTGAAATTACCTTGACCTGTTTCTTAAAACCTTGTAGGGGAGCTGGACTAGTAACCTTAAAATCCTTGATTAAGCCGAGCTTTTCTTTATGATATATTTGTTGTTAAGATTCAGATTAGAAACTTTAAACAAGGGCTGCTTTGCTATAAGAAAGGGTTCTTAACGGAACTTTTCGGCAGAACTCTAATTACAAAACTGACGTGTGTTGAAAAGGCGGAAGGCTCTAAGAGAAGGTTTGTTATAAGGTAAAGCTAATAGAAGCTACATGCGTAGAGGGTGGTTTAACTTCTTTGTCCGCCGTTTTAGTGCCCCTGCTCCAATAAGGATAACTAGGACGTTAGTTTAGAAGAAGCTTTTGATAAGAAATTCTCGTTGCCCAGGTAATAAATGAAAAATGCATATTTGCTTTGGTATTACAAAAAAATAGAACTAGAAAGTAGGGGTTGCCCCGCTTTTGACCGGCCTTGTTAAGGATATACAAAGAGCCCTTGAATAGCGCTTTGCTCGAGCTAAGCTAGGATCACGCGGGAAGCTTTAGACTGAAAGGGATTTTTAACTGCTATAATTAAGAAGGAACTCTATTTAGAATATATAGAGTTAGCGGAATTCTTAAAACCTTAGTTTTCAGTTCTAAAGCTTCAACCCTCTTTGAATTCTCTCAGAAATGCGTCTATTCCTTTTGCGAGATGCAGCCCTTTTAGTTCTTAGTTTCTAGAAAATCCCTCTAACAAGAACTTTCTTAGCTCTGTTTCTATTCTATTTAGCTCTGCCAGGTATTGGAACTTTGTTTAGTTATTCTGTTATTAGTAAATTAGCTTCGTAAGTAGTTTAGTTTAATTCCTTTCTAACACTTAGATATATCCCTTATAGAGTTGTAGGATGATAATCTTTCTCCTTTCTCGGTCTTGCCAATAAGTTTGCTGCGTTAGGTTAAGTATAGAGTACCTCATTTACCGGCCCCGGAGTTATAAGACGTTTCGGCAAGAGATTTTAACTTTTAGAGCTCCGATCGAGTAGAATATTTTTGGCCCTTACACAACAGGTTTTTGCGCCCATGAAACTTCGAATTTCTAATTCTTACTTTTTTAAAATTTGTTTATAGGCTAAAGCTCTGCTTTAAGTAGGAATCAAAGTCTAAATTGACTTCTCAGACAAGCACGAAGGTATATATCTATATAATGCTACAGTTCCATTTAGTATGTTAATGTATAAAATTTTTGCTAAAGGGATGCTTGCTTTATTTTTTCTTATTTGACTCTCTGGTTTCCTGGACTAAATGTTTCCGCTCGTTTTACAAAACTTTATTCTAATAGAGTACCAAAAGCAGAGTACACTAAACTACCTAATCCATAGATTATGTTCTATCTTTTTGTGTTACTAACAGCCTATCTTGTGTAACTATTATTAGAAATTTCTACTTGGACTTTAAGAGACTCGTTATACAGTTCCAATACCTGTCAAAATCTTTGATTGATAATGCCTCATTTTACCCTCCATTCCTTATATAAAGTATAGAGGAGTCCGGATAACCTTGGTTGGAACTAAGAAAAAGTCCTGCACGCTGGAGTCTTGCAGTAAAGTGTTCTACCAACATAGGAGTAGGATAGAAGGTTCAAATCATATTGAAAAAAGGGATACTCAGCGGGGTGCCTTCGGATTTTGAAATAAGCCCGGGGTAATTAAGATTATTCTGGATAAAGCGATTTTCATTGGGAGTAGACAAGCTAAGAAATTTAGGTAGTACAAAAAAAGCTCGAAAGAAATTCTCCATATCTAAGCACCCCTTATTAATTCAAAAAAGGGAACTTCCTTGTTTCTTAGATTTGCTTAGGGTAAAGGGACTCGCAAGAGGTGCGAAGCCCAACAATTTAACTTTAACCGGAAACTTAGGAGCTATACTTCTCTTATACTATGAGCCTTTGCAGCTTTACCCTTATCCATACCCTGTTTCTTAAGAGCACCTTTGCTTTCGGGTAATACCTTATTTCAGACTCTTACTCACAAGAGCTTGTATCTTATTCATGATAAGCTATATCTGTAGCTTAGGGGTCTCTTATGGTTCCTAGCTGTATTGATAATAACTGCATTTTGTTCCTTGGGTATAGCTTATACCTCTACATAAGAGTAAGTTAGCTAAATCTAGAAAGGAATGGGGAAGTACTGACCTCTTATGGGATTTTTCATAGTTTTGAATATAATAACATAGTGTTATACTTAATGTCCTTCTTTTAGGTTGATCCTGAATTTCTTCCTCAGCGCGCACAAAGTTAAGAATTTTTGGGGAGTTTAGGTACCCTTTTTATTATTCAAAAATATCGGAGGCCCTAAATCTTACTGTGATAGAACTCCCTCCGGTTTATAGGATTCAAACCCTTTTAATTACTTACACTTATGTTACAGATTACTAATTATGTAAGTAAGCATCAGTATATACTAAGATTCAGGGTTGAACTAAAAAAATTTGAAATCTAAATATGTATATTACTCGGCCCTACATTGACTCTGGTCATTATGGAATTCTTACGCATGTTATAGGTAAGCCAGAGTAGTAAAATAAGAGCTTTCTATATCCGATCATTGAAAATAATGAATAGTTATGTAGAATTGCCGTTGTATAAACGAAGCATGAAATAACATTCTTTTTGAGCCATCTGCCTGTAGTATGCTCTTGACAAAGTTAAGGACCCAGGAGTTAATTGGGCGTATCTTAAATGGGGTCTGATCTAAAAAATGACAAACGATACTGGACTCACACATAGGTGTACTTGGCACTAGAATAGGAAACTTTTACATAAGAGAAAGGGTGGGTTATCCTTGTGATGCGGGTCAAAGAAGTCTCAGCTCTTGCTTAAAAAAGGGAGCTTTTTTATAAAAAGCCTACAAACAAAGTTATTATAGATCTAAAGGCCCGTTCATAGGGGAATCTCCTTTACATTTCTCTCGGGTACCGGATTCCGCCCCTTTCTGCAAAAGGTCCTATATTCTAATAAGAACCTAGTTTAATAAAGAGTTTTGAAATCACTTATATATAGATATAGAAAATTAGCTCATTGATTATGGCAACACGCGTATGGAATGAATTTGTGGAGGAATTAAGTTGGTTGCTAAATCAACATACAAAACTTGTTGTATCATGGGTTCAAATTCCATTTCCTCCGATCAGAAGTCTAAATTCTTTTGTCCCATCCAAGAAGCCCCTTTAGTTAGTACTCTACTAGAGCCCCTACGACAAAGAAATGGCTCTAACTTCCTTTTTACTAGATTTTACTGAATCAATTTTGAGCATAAGTCTAACTTTAGTGGCACAGAATCCGGAAGAAGGGTAACGCATGACATCTGAATATATATATACTTACGCTAAGAGTACAAACTTCCCTTAGAGCTTTATCCTATATCTCACTCTGCTGTATCATAACTAGAGCTATACTCTCATCTTCAGCTAAACCTGACCTTTCTTATCTTAGGAGTTACTATACCCCTCTTAGTAGGGCTATGGGTCTTCTTCTTCTTGACTTACTTATAATTCCCGCTAAGCTAAACTCCCTAAATACCAGAGGAGGAGAAATCCTTGATTTGCTTCTAAATAGCGTATTCTAAGAATTCTAGTTTCCTTCTTAAAAAACCCCTTTGCTAATGGCACAAAGAAACAGGCCTGAAAAGGATTTTTTCTTATCACAATAGGAATAAAGAAATCCTACCTTGCTTACTTACGAGTGCCCTAAATCCTGGGGAGAAACTTCTTCTATCTTTCTGCTTCAACTAGGAGATTTCAGAATAAATAAAAGGACTTTCAAGTCAAGACTTTTCCAATAAATACTAAAAGAAGATTGAGGACTAAACTGAAGAATACCGAAGCCGCTCTCTAGGATGTCTTTTATCGAGAGTTTAGCTACCGTTGCTTGTTACCCGATTTCCTTATTTGCTTTATGAAACTTGTTATACTAATGTAAACCCTATCACTCAGTTCTATTCAGCTCATTTTATACCCAAACCTCGTTTTGAGATTTATAACCTTATGTAGCTGTCTTCTTCCTGCAGCCTATGCTGTAACCTAAGCTGGTGGATTCCTCTATATTACCTATACCTATTTATATTCATAGTTAGGTATTGTATCATTCGTCTTACTCTTCTACTCTACGTTGTATTCCAACTGACGACCTCTATATATAATAAAATGTTTCAACGGCATAGAAATTTCATTACATAATGGCCCAAACTCTCCTATAGAAACCGGTAACTTCTAGATAGGTCTCTTAAAAAAGAAAGAAACTTTCACACGAATGCCTCATAAATTGAGTGGAAGTAACTTGGCTAACGCATTCGATCTCTAGTATTTGCAATTCCAATTATGACTCATCCCGGAATTTGAAGTATCAACAGGAAAACACCTGGCGAATCTCTTCCTTTTCTCTCTGGAATCATTACTTTTTTCTTTTTGAAAAGACACTTTAGAGGCCGGTTAAGGACACGCTTTCGTAAAAATGAGCGAACTAAATCACTTAGATAAAGATCAAAAGGGAATGCTGGTATAGCTTCGTAGACTATTACAATCTCTCTAAGGCCTTACCCTCTATCTCTATGCTGATAAACCCATAGCACAAGGAGTTATATCCCTTTCTTTAAAACCTAAACAACAAGACCTATTACTATACTCTCTATTATATTTTTATAAAAACTCTATATACATTACTAACAAGCAAATCCAACTAAACTAAGCTAATACATACAAGAAACTATAAGACTATAGCTCTTAAAACAAGTATAAGTAAGCAAATATAAGTCAAGAAGCTAAGTCAAAGTCAGATGGGTGTTATAAAGTAAGTCTGTACTATCTTTATACTACAAAGCAATAACCTTCCTCGTTAGACTACAATAGGGGAAAAGGGCCCATGTACATCTACTTCTTAAAAGGTTCCTTCTTTAACTAGCTCGGAACTAAGTCAAACCTTTTTCTTTATCCGCTTGCAGCATTTCAAGTCAAAAACAAAAGGGATTTTTTAAAAGGAAGATTTCACATAGTACAGTACTTTGAATCGAAAAAGAAATTGATCGAGAAAGATCTCTTGTTCTTATTAT